>PVLC010026315.1:0-22835 GCA_004027655.1 Graphiurus murinus | reverse complement strand
CACACACACACATTTCCCCTTATCCAGAGACAATGTTTTCAACTCTTAATATTTACTTCCTATTTCTAGTTTTTGTTGTTGTTGTCTTGTGGTGCTAGGGATGGAATCCAGTGCCTCACACACTCACACACACGAGGCGAGTGCTCTCCACCCTCCCCCCACACACGCACATATTTTTGTGCCATAATTTGGCTTGGAAAGTATTTATGGCTTATTACGTATGTTTGATTTTTGCCTGGCAGAGCTGTGCCATAAGCTGATCTTTTGTTTTTCCTAGAGTTAACGATTGCCTTTTTATTGTTGTTGTGTGTGTGTGTGTGTGTGTGTGTGTGTGTGTGTTTGCTCACTTTTCTGTGTATTTATCATTCATGCAGCCCCTCAGTCTCCTTTTAGTATATCCATTCTCATACATTCTCTCGCTTTCACCTCCCTGGAGAAACCTACGCGCATCTAACCTGCTCAATTTGGGCAGCTTGTCCTCCGCCCTCGTGCATAGCTATCAGCCTGGGTGAAGTCTTTACCATTATTCTGAGATTCTCCTCTTACCTCCTGTTTCCATATGTTGTACAGGGTTAAATACTGTCTCCCAAGGATCTGTGTCCTTCCCAGAACCTCATCAGGTGACATTGTTTGGGAAGATCACTGTGGACATAACCAGTTAAGATGAGTTCATACAATTGCCGGATAGGCCCTTAATCCAATGAGACTGGAGCCCTTACTGGAAGAGAAGAAAGAGACACAGGGAAGGCAGTGTGGAGCCACAGAGGGAAGGTGGCTGCGTGAGGAGGCCAGGAAGAGCACAGGCCACTGCCACCATGACTTTGGATGTTTCCTCTTAAGAGCTGGGAGATAACATATTTCTGTGGCTTCAAACTACCCCATGAGTAGTACATTGGTTCCCCCTCCCTCGCCCCGCCCCCAGCTCCTTAGCTTTGCTTAATGCTTTTAGTAACCTGTGGTCAACTGCAGTCTGAAAATACTAAATGAAAAACTTCTGGAGCCGGGCGTGGTGGTGCACTCTTGTAATCCCAGCATTTGGGAGGCTGAGATCCGGGTTCGCGGCCAGCCTCAGCTACCTAGTGAGGCACTCCGCAACTTAGTGAGAACCTGTTTCAAAATAAAGAATAAAAAAAATAGGGCTGGGGGTATAGCTCGGAGTTAGAATGCCCCTGAGTTCAATTCCCAGTACCGCAAAAAAAAAAAAAAAAAAAAAACCTCAACTTCTGGAAATAACCGATTTGTACATTTTCAGTTGCACACCATTCTGAGTAGCGTGCTGAAGCCCTGTGTGATCCTGCTGAGCTCCTTGTACCCACATTGTGTGTCCCCCTCTCTTTGGTCACTTAGTTGCTGGCTTGGCTCTCAGATGCATTGCCACAGCGGCACAGTGCTCATGATGAAGTGTTTGCTTGAGAATGACTGCAAAGAGCAATGGTAGCGGTGCTCATGTAAGGGAAAGGGTGAAAGTTCTTGACTCAAGTAGGAAAAAATAAGTCTTACACTTAGGTCTTCAGTGAGATCGAGAGCAGTCTCTAGAGGGCATGGCACTACCTGTGCTTTTAGTCAACCACCGGAAGCTTGGAACGTGTCCCCACGGATAAGAGGAACCACACTGCACTGGGTTATCCTGGTCCTAGGAAACTAACACATACAACACATCTTTTAGTATTTTTTCTTAATTTGCTCCTTCATTTGGCAGAGTATATCCTCCAATGGCTTCCTAGGAAAAGCATGGAGAAGTCAGATTTTTTTTTTTGTATTTGCATGTCTGAATTACCTGTATTGTACTTTTACATATTACTGATAAATTGGGCTGTGTGTAGAATTCTAGGTTGGAAATCATTGTCCTTAAAAAATTTGAAGTCATTTGTTTGCTGGTTTATTTTTGTCCCTGAGGGTTGCTCAGAATTATAAATTCACACTAGTTCTTTTCTTTTCTTTCCTTTTTTTCTTATGGTACTGGGGTTGAGCCTAGGGGCATTCTACCTCTGAGCTACACCCCCTGCCCATTTTTGTTGTTGTTGTTTTCAAACAAGGTCTCATTATGTTGCTGAGAGTCTTGCTAAGTTGCTGAGGCTGTGATCCTCCTGTCTCAGCCTCCTAAGTACTGGGATTACAGGCATATGCCACCATGCCCAGCTACATGACCTGTTTCTTTCTTCTTTCTCTATCTTTCAGAAACTTTCTTTGATCTCCCGTGTCTGGAAATTTTATATTAATGTACCTTGGTTGGGATATATTTTCAATCATTATGCTATGATTTTGAAGTTCCCTTTCAATCTGTAGCTTCATGTCCTTCAAGTCTGGGAAATATTCTCATATATATATATATATATATATTTTTTTTTTTTTTTTTTTTCTTCATGAACCTCCCCTCCTCCCTGCTTTCACTATTCCTTAATTGGCATGTTGGTCTTTCTGGGCTGGTCTAATTATTTTCTGTTCTTTCCTCTCCTCTCTTTCTGACTTTCTGAAAGTCACCCTCAACAGAGCTGCCCTCGTTGTAATGAGGGGGAGGGGCTACAGCTCCTCCAATAGGAGCCCTGGGGTTCCATGGGACATAAGTCTGAAAATCAAGATTCTGGTTCCACTTTTCACAAATGGGAAATCTGAGGCTCAGAAAGAGGATGGGACTGCCACAGATTCACACAGCTGGTGGGGTAGAACCGGGGCCCCAGGCTGCCTGCTGCTGCTCCAGCTCAGTTTTGAGCAGGTTGTGTGTGAACTGCACTCAGAGTCCAGGGAGTGTTGACCTGGTGGGGTCTAGAGGGCCCCTCTGAACTGAGAAGTGGACAGGATGCCCTGAAACTATCCCCGCAGGATGCAAACCATGGGCAAAGAGAATCCGAGCAGAAGCAGGATTCTGTTCCCAGAGGCTGGCAGCAAACCAGGCCTCCTAACTCCCAGAGATATGGACAGCCTGAGCTGTTCCTTGATCCACACCCTACCCTACACAGCAGCCCCTTCCTGTCTGATCCTTCCAATGTGTCTCTTTGTGTGTTCCCTGTAGGAAATCAAGAAACCTTGAAACCTCATCCTTGGGGAGACCTCCTGCTACTGCTGGTTCCACTCATAGCCCAACAGCCACACCTTCTACATAGCAGAGTAGGCAAGATTCCTTGGGGCTAGGCACCAGCTCTCTGGTGGGCAGAGCTGTCAGAGGGCAGGACTAGGCCTGATCCCAAGTGCAGGGTTCTCAGTGGTTCCACATCTTGCCAATCCAAAATCTCTGGACCTGACCATAGCCATTTGGGGATTCTCCCAGAAGGTGCAGAAAACTTTCAGAAAGTTTACCCTCAATTTCATCTTCCAATCTTTACAAAAATGTTTTTTATTTCTATTTTCATATTTTTGAATAATAGTTTTTGTTCTGTAAGTATTCTTGTTTTATAGCATTCTCTTCTTGTTTCATGGATGCAATGCCTGTTTCTTATCTCTCAAAAAGGTGAACAGTGATCATTTGGGGAAATTTTCTTCGTGCATAATTTATATTTCTTCTAAGTTGCTTTATTTGTTTTCCTTTTTCTCTGACTTTCCTAGTAGAGACTTTTCTCAGCTACCTCTTCATCCATGGTGGTCCAAATGGGAAGAACTTCTTGATCTTGAGCTTTCTTGGGGTGCTGTGCTATGCAATTTTTGAGATGCAGCCCTTTGTCACTATCTTCAAGTCTTTCTACCTGGGCTTGTTAGACTTGACAGAGAAACTTCTTCTGAACCCTCTCTAGAAGACAAAGGCTTGGCTTCCAGTGTTCTGGGAGCTCAGTAGGGGAAGGAGATGGGGGTAGTGTCTCAGTGCATCCGCAGTAATGGAATCCTACTGTTTCAACATGGTACCTTTGGTCTCAGTGTGTTCTGATGTCATGTAGTATAGAGTCACTATGATTTGCTCTCCCTGGGAAGCAAATGGTAAGCCTTCTACCATAGTGAGGCAGGGGCATATACCTAGCAGCATGGAGTTGGTGCTGGTGGTGAGTGGGTGGGGTTGTGGGAGAGGATCCAGATATCTAACTACTTCTGAATGGATTCTAGCCCATCTCTAGGATTCTACACTCTCCCTCACCACAACTTTCTCTCAAAAGTCCCAGAAGTATCTGGTGCCCAGGTTCCCAAGTTTGAGTATCTTCTTGAATGAATCCAGTTTGTTTATGAATTTTCCTAACACTGGCTTGGACTTGCGTTCTGCTCGGGCTCCTCAGCTACTTCTCACCCATAACCTTTCCAGTTTCCTAACTTTTGTTGTTGTTTCGCCTCTTTCCTTTCCCTTTGTAGGCTTATGTCTAAAATCTTTCATCACAACCATCACAACGGGGCTTCATGAGGGACTGACCCCTGCATTTGGAGGCCCTGGTTTGCACCTCCAGCCTCCGCCTGGGAGTTTCTTTGGAAGGGAGCGTGAGTAGGGCTCAAGCCCATTCCAAATGCCTTTCTCAGCATCACGCTACACAAAATGGCATTTTGGATCAATCATGTTCTATTCAGCAAAGCCCATTCTCTATATATTTACTTATATAATCATATCTTCCTGCATAACCAAAGGAATTGTATTTCCAGCAGACACTCTTCTTAAGCACTTTGCCACTCCTTCTCCCGCCTTTGCATCTGCTCTGAGAATGGCTCATTCCACCGGTGATTCTGAGAGGAAGCAGAGTTGGGGGAGGGGCTCTGTCATCTATCTCCGTAATCTTTGGTTTGCAATACATCCAGCCAAAGTCAACTTTGGGGGCTTGTTTTATTCAGGGTGTTTGGGAAATCTGCTTGGCTGAGGTGGTATGTGAACAGAGACCATAAGAAGTAAAGGAATGAGGTAGACAGAGCGCTATGGAAAGAATTTTCAGGAGAGGGAAAGATAGGGCCAAAGACTAGAAGGGAAAGCTGAAGGCTGCCAAGGCTGGAGAGGAAGGAGTGAGAGAGGGGGTGTGGCGAGGAGCTGTGGTTAGCACATTGGTGTTCCCTCTGGGTGAGATGGCCACGCGGAGTCGTGAGTAGAGTCACGGGGTATATCCTGTGTTGCTGTGGCTACTGTAGGAGAAGGGGATCATGGGCAAGACAGCCCAGCAGGGGGCCTCCAGGGGATCCACAGGAGAGATAGTGCAGGCTTGGAGCAGGTGGCAGCAGAAGGGTGGTAACATTGGGCTGGATTCAGGGTATATTTTAAAGGCAAAGAAGAAAGATTCACAGGTAAGTTAGGTGGGAGGTCTGAAGGAAAGAGAGGTATCTAGGGTGACTCCAATTTTTTGTGTGCGTGTGTCTTTGAAAGACACTCATTTGCATTCTTTTAAAGGGGACTTATTTGAGAAACATACAATGAGAACAGGTTATAGGATGCTTTTCACAGCAAGGTAAGAATTAATAACACATTTTTGCAAGCATAAACACTCATATATCAATGACAGACTCACAGTGTTAGAGTTATGAGCAGACGAACTGCATTAATAAATAGGTCAAAAAGCAAAATGTATAAATGCGTATTGCTGTGGCTGGTAATTGTGTTCACCCAACTTTATATACAACTGTGATCGTCTGAAGTACCACATCAGACAGTCTAAGTCTTTTGACATCTGTGCAGTTGCTCAGAGAGTCAAGACCTTGAGAAACTTTATTGTTCACGAATGCAGTTGTACAAAAAGGGACATCTCTTAATTTACTGAGAAAGTTCCAAAGCTTTATGCACATACAGATAGTTGATTCTTGTGACTCTAACATGTTTTCTTTCAGCTACTGGAAGAATAATGTGACCAGTTATTGAGATGAGCAAGACTTGGGGGAAGAGCAGGTTTCGGAGAGAAATCAGCTCAGCCTTGGCTCTGCCAAACTCGAGTCACCTGTAGATACCTGCGTGGAGAGGCCGAAGGAACAGAGCTTGGAGGGAGTAGAAGGGATGGGAGTGCCCGGTGCGACTGGAACACTTCCAGTGTGCAAACACAGCCTGTGTGCTCTGCACAAGTCAACTCATCCATCTCCCATGACTGTGGCAGCCTGATAAGGGATTATTATTCCTCTGCATGCATGGGAGAACAAAGACCTGGAAGGTTAAGCAACTTGCCCGCAGACAGACGGTTGGTAAGCATTGGAGTTGGACCCACGCCTGAGCCATCTGGCCCCAGGGCCCGCCTCTCCACTCACTGTGCTGTGTCCTGCTGCAGGTACATGCACTTAGGATCTTCCAGGTTGGTGCAGGCACCAGGAACCTGAGCAGTGACACATGAACCCCATTGGTGCAGGCAGAGCAGGCAGAAGGCTGGTGCAGGTGTTTAAAATGAGGCTCCTGGGGCTGTTGAGATCTGGGTTTGACTCTCTGTCACTTAATTACCATAAGGGACTTGTTTGCCCCTTTAAGCCTGAATAGAGGCTAATCAGGTGCCTGCTTCACAGGATCATTGATCCTCAGTTTCAGAGGATGAAATGAGGTAATGTGTGTCAATACCTGCTATTATCGTGACTGTTGTCATTGAAGACCCAAGGCTCAGGGTCCGTGGTCTGACTCCCACCCCAAGCTCAGGGCCCCACAGGGTGTCATCTCTGGAGGGGGTGGGAATTTCACAAAGAGCTTGGGAATCCTTGGGAAAGCTTCTTCTCCTCTCAGAAGTCACAAGTAGTTTAGAGCAGTAGCCAACCCCGTGATGTCAGGATGTATCACAACCAATAAGAATACCCATGATTCTTGTGTCCTAATGATCCCTCGTCTTAATTTCCACCACTCCAGGACCTCAAGGACCATGGCAACCAGACGGACAGGGTGTCTAGGCCAGATCCTGGACTCAGTGAGCTACTTCCTGCCCCCAAGGCCATGTCGAACTTGGGCTGGGAGGGGGCCGGGATGTAGCTTTAATTGGCCCACCTCGCTGCACACGCAAACAACCCTGGAATGTTTCCTTAGACGAGGCTGCCTCTGACTTACAGGAATGAGAGTCGCCTTTAATTCCTGGGTCTAGAAGGATCCCAAATGAATTTAGAACAACTAAAGACTCTCAGTTCAGAGGGACACTGAAAAAAGCAACCAATAATTACAGTTTGGGAGCCATGAAGTAACCCAAAGAGACAGAGGCCTGTCCATATGAGACCAAAGAAAGAATTTTGTTTACCAATTTTTCATTTATGCTCCACCTACTTCCAAAAAGAATTTGGGGGTGGCTGGTAGGGGAAAGTAAACAAGCATCCCAGCTCTAAGACCTTGCCCACTGGTATCTTGAGATGGGTCTAATAAAGTGGGTTGTTTTGCCAAGAGGAAAAAGAGACAGATCATGGAACCAAATAAATCACACGGAGGAACTAGCTGCTTATATGCAAAACATAGTCCTCTGTTGATATCTGCAGGAGATTGGTTATAGGACTCCTGTGGGTACCAGAATCCTTGGATGCTGGAGTCTTTATTTAAATGGCACAATATTTACATAAAACCTACACAATCCTCCTGTTTGCTTCATTTTATTAATTATTTATTTGTGAGTTATAATTATGCATAACAGTGGGATTCCTAGTGATATAGTCATCTCTGCACATAGCTGAATTTGGTCTGTTTCTTTCCCTGTACCTCCCCTCCCCTCCCTACTTTTCTTTCCTTGTCGCCGTCTACTCTACGGGTCTCTCTCCTCATTTTCATGAGATCCGTTTTCTTTTCTTTTTCCTCTCTGGCTTCCACATAGGAGAGAAAACCTAGGACCCTTGACTTTATGATTCCGGCTGATCTTGCTCAGCATGATGTTCTCCAGTTCCATCCATTTTCCCGCAAATGACATAGTTTCCCTCTTCTTTATGGCTAAGCAGAACTCCATCGTGTGTATATAACACATTTTCTTTATCCAACCATCTGTTGATGGACACCTAGGCTGGCTCCATAATTTGGCCGTTGTGAATTGTGCTGCTATAAACATGGTCATGTGTGGTGACTAATTCTTTTGGAAAGATACCAAGAAGTGGTATGGCCCAGTTGTAACGGTGATTTCCTTCCTAGTCTTTTGAGGAACCTCCGTAGTGGCTGTACTAATTTACAGTCAATGTATAAGTGTTCCTTTTCCCCACATTCTACCTAGCATTTATTATTTGTATTCCAAATACTTCTTTTTCAAGCATTACCAAGGAATGGAGTTTTTCATCAAATAGTGCCTTATTTAAATAACTGATTGTTCTCCATTCTGGACACGGAAATGGAATTGCTGATGCAAATGTTCCTGGAGGTGAGAGGCAAATGTATCATTTTATCGGGTTGTTCCCACTGTATTGGCTGCTCTGGGAGTGGTGGCTGGTTTGGGCTGGAGGAGCTGAGCATCTGGACTCTTGTCATTGCCCAGGAGAGGCAGGCAGGGCTGGCCCTGGGGCACGGTGCTCTGGCTGTAGCTGTGAACGTGGGCAAAGAAGGTGGGAGAATGTGAGACAGCAAGAAACCAAGAAACCGACATTTGCTGACCGTCTCCTTCACGTTTAGGCCTTTTACAGGTTATTTCTACAGTGACCCTCTGACTGACTGCGCTACCGCAGAGCAGATTGTGCTGAGGAGGAGAAGTGCAGGGCTGGGGCTGAATATGCCGCAGAGTGGAAGAAGGTTCTGGTTTGTTCACAGTGTGATCCACCACCGGCTGATTTGGGGATGTGAGAGTCCCCGGTTCCCATGATGTCTCGGAAGTCAGGCCTGGGGACTCTCTCAGCCCATTCTGGACCCTGTGCTTGACCTGAGAGTCAGCTTTCAACTCCAGAGCCTTCATTTTTCTAATGACTGCTACTTCAGCTGGCTGGACAGCCGCCATGACACCCCCTTTGACAAAGCTCCCTGCAGTTCTCCCAGCCCGCAGCCGCTGGCAAAAATGGAACATTTCAGCGGCCACACCTGCTAGGAAGTGGAGTTTATTTTGTGCTGAAAGCCTCTATATTTACCATGCTTGACCTTGGTCTCCATGGGACAACATTCTTAAGGATCTGGAGGCCCACAGGTCAAATCCCGGGGCGACCCTCACTCTGGGGAGTAGCCTGCTTCCTTGTGTCGAGTATTGGCAAGTGTAAGTGGCCAGGGGCTTGGAAATATTTTTGACATAGTGTGCTTTTTGTTGCTTATGGGGTTGGATTTTTTTTTTTTTTTAAAGGTAAATGTCAGCATGAATTCCAGGTCAAACACAGGCTTTCCTATAGCATCTGCAGGGAAATTAAAATTAACATCTCCTTTCTTGGCGGTCTACTGACAAACCCTGCCAGATTTAGGCAGATGGGATATTAGAAATTAACTTGTTTAAAATGTGCCACTGTGGTATATATAAATGGAGTTAAACTAAGGGCATGTATCTAGTTCTTGGGAGGTGGGGGAAAACAATAATAAATTGTAGGTGTTTGGAGTTACACTACTAATGGTGCCTAATAGCCAAGAGCTGCCATTTTTTTTCCCCCTTGGTGTCTTCCTTGTTCTGGGCAAGGAAGACAAGCAGACTGCCTGGACTGGACTCTTGGCTTCACTGTGTAGCAGCTGTGTGGCCTGGGGCTGTTTATCTGTCCTCTCTGTGCCTCTGCTCTCCTCCTCTGTAAAATGGAGGTTTCAGTGGCCTCCTAGGCCTGGCAGGGTGATAGGGAAGGAGGGGAGTCTCCTGCAGTGCGGTGCTTGCTCGGCACAGAAGGTGCTTGGTAAACTGGGCTGGTTATCACCTCTTGACTTGCACAATATGCTGGGCATGTTTTCTTTGACTCAGCTGGTGAATGTGTGCTCTGGGGTCACAGAGGCCTATACACCCTCAGAAGTCACATGCAGGTTTGGGGAAGAGCAGGCTTAAACCCAGACCTTTCTATCCAGCAGGCTGAACCCAGAGGAGAACCGGAGCAGGCTCCTGTGGGCGCTGGGGGAGTGGGCTGGGCAGGGGCTGTGAGCAGAGAATCACCCACTTGCCCCCTGAGAGGTAAGCACCCAGCACGGGTAGTGAGAAGAAAAACACTGGTCACTGTCATGAAGTCCGTTGGCCTAAGAGGAATTCCACTTTGGGGGAGAACTGCCCTGAAGTTAGGAAAACACCTTAACAAGCCCATTTGACTTAAGGTGGGGGCCCACCTGGCAGAGCCCATTACGGCTCTCAAGAGGTCAGACCTCTTATAGCAAATATTTTGTCAAATCACCTTTACCATCCTACAATTACACGGGCACACAAATATTGCACATACAAATTCCTCCCTCAAACGTAATATAATAATATAATATAATGCCCTACTTGTTAGAAAAGAGGCACAAGAATAGTTTAGTATAAAATAATACATATGTATGCCAATCTGGGGGCACCGGGCATGACCACTTTCAAGGATATATTTGCATTGGTCACACACATGCTCCAAGTTATAATGAATGAGCTTGGATTTAAGGGAAGACAGAAATCAACCGAAGAATACTGAAACTTTTCTCTTACGGTCGACAGTTTGAACTAAGCGGTTCCCATGTCTCTACATGAAGCAGATTGACTGGAATGTGGACCAGCAAAGGTGTGCTGTGTGGGTTACTCACCTGCCCTGAGCTGCTTTGTTGTCAGTGAGGCAGTTTTTCTGAAATGGTGATGCAAATCTTGGTAGAGTTCCAAATAAAGCAAAATGCAATCTTTTCTAAATTTACACAGGTATTATCTTCTGGGAAACGGAGCATTTCAAGCTGTGAAGCGACTGAGTGTTTATGTGTAAAGCTTTGGGCTGGGCTCTGGGCCACGGCACTACATGCAGGTTTCTCATCTGCCTGGGTGTTGGTCAGATCCTTTCAAAGGTGTGCAGGAGATGGATCACAAATCAAAATATCAAAGGTAAAATTATAATACCTCTGGAAGGATGCAAAGATTATTTAAACAGCCACGAAGCTTATTAACCAGCAAGGCAAAGTTAATGAATTTTATTTTATTATCTTAAAATTATTTCGTCAATTGACATCCTTATGAGAGTGAAAAGAAAAGTCATTGACTGAGAAGACATATACACAAGCCATATATTCATCAAAGAAGTCATACCCAGAACACAGGAGCAGCTACAGACCAGTAAGAGCAAAGACAACTCAACAGAACATTGGCCAGAAGACTTGAGAGGAGACCTTACAGAAGAGGATTTGCAAGCAATGAGAAACCACAGCATACTCTCCAGAATGGCTAAAATGAAACCGACTGACAATATTAAATGTTGACAAAGAGGTAGAGCAAGGGGAGCTCTTCTACTGTATAGGAGACATCAAGTGATATGTCCAAATGAATGTCAAATGAATTCTCCTACTGTGCAGAAATGTCAAATGATACAACTTTGGAAAATCCTTTGCAGTAGCTAAGGCTGCACATACTCCTGTCTCATGATCTAGCTACTTAATCTTAGCTATGTGCATAGCAGAAATGTCTACATCTGTGAATGAAGAAATGTGCATGAAGATCCCGAAGGCAGCACCATTCATAGTGGCCCCAAACTGCAGACAATCCAACATGTCCATCAAGAGCTTTATGCAGCGATATGAGGAATCTCACACACTTGATAATGAGAGACGCCAGACACGAAAGGGAGCACGGAACATGATTCTATTTATGGGAGCTTCAAAAACAAGCAAAACGGATTCCTGGTGTGAGAGATCAGGGTGGTTGCTGTCCTCGGTGGAGCTGGTGACTGCAGGGGGGCACGACGGGGCACAGTAAAATGGTCAGAGTTAAGTGTCACTTGGCTAGCATCAAGTAGGGATAGGAGAAAGAGGCCTCGGAGGGTGGAATCCCAGAATCAAGGGGGTTCCTGGTCTTGGAAGGGAATGCTCCAAAGCATATACTGGGCTCTGTGTGCTGGAGCAAGTGGGCTCCAGCTGGGGGCGCTCTGGCGGCCAGGCTCCATGCCCATGTGCAGTGGGCACTGAGCACCAGAAGCTGGGGCCATCTGCGAAGCCCTGGCCCCATGGAAAAGAAGGAAGGAGGCTCAGGGGTCAGCACCCAGGGAGCGGTCCCATCCATCGCCTCTTAGCACCACCACGCTGGGGACCAAGGTTTCAGCACGTGAGCCTTGGGGGCCAACTCACAGCCAGTTTCCACAAATAAAACATGCAGCCCTGGGCTTTCTGAGTCTGGCTGGTCTCTCTCAGCATAATATTCTCCAGTTCCATCCATTTTCCTGCAAATGACATAACTTTGTTCTTTTATATGGCTGAGTAAAATTCTATTGTGTATATGTATGCCACGTTTTCTTTATTCATTCATCAGTTGATGGACACCTAGGTTGGTTCCATAGTTTGATTGCTGTGAATTATGCTGCTGTAAACACAGGGATGCATGTATCACTATCATATTCTGACTTTAATTCTTTGGGGAAGATACCGAGTATGGTCTAGCTGGGTCATATGGTGGCTCCATTCTGAGTCTTTTGAGTCTCCACAGTGACTATATTTACACCCCCACTAAATGTATTAGGGTTCTGTTTCCCCCCACATCCTCCTTTTTATTGTTTGTATTCTTGATGGTTGCCATTCTAACTTGAGATAATATCTTAGTATGGTTTTATAGGTCTGAATGGAAAATCCAGATGTCTCCAGAGCCGCATAGGTACATGACCTAGCGAGGAGGTCTAGAATGAGGAAATAGGGCGTGGTGGGGACTGTGGTGAGCTGGAGAGAGTAAGCTCTATCAAAAGGGAGCACAGGGCGGCTCCACAGCTGCAGAGAGGAGCTGCCATGTGAGCATGGGGGTGTCCATCACCACATATATATATGATAATATATGATATGATATTATATATATGATAAAGATTGTATGTGGACCCTCCCTATCTTAAAGAACTCTCTCAACTTAAAACTGTCTCAGTGAGGCTTTTCAGACACCAGGAAGGCTGTACAGATCTGGCCCAAATCCTGCACTGTCCATGGACACCCCTTGGAAGCCTGGTCTGCACTGGGTGATTTAATTGTACATCCCTAAGGCAAGTCGACAGAAGTATTGACTTTTGTGCATTTCAATGTCAACCTCAAGCGAACAGCCAACTCTGCAGGGGTGGGGAGAAAAGCAGAGTCACACAGTTGAGTTGGATCCCCGGGCACCCAGCCTCTCTCGCTGGGGTTACCTGGGTCCCTTCAGCTCCTGCATCTCTGGCTCCAGGAAACCGCCAGGCGGCAAGGAGGGGCTGGGCGCGCCCTCTAGGGGTCGGAGAGGGGCACTGCGAGAGTCGGCCGGGACTGGAGAGAAGAGTGAGGGACCCCGACCCAGCTCCAGCTTGGAGCAGAAGTCGAGGGTGCAGCGATGGGAAGGCGACTGGCCGGGGCACTACGAAGGTATCTGCTGCCCTGCAGTTATAACTACTAGAAATACTAACGGCATCAACAATAATAGGTGCAATCATCATATTAACAATAAGTAGAATGACAAATACGATTTGACAGCATGATTCACAGTTCACCAGAGGCCTCACTGAGTCTCTTTGACGGTGAAAACCATGGAACACTCTAGTAATACATGGCTGCGGTCTCACGGAGCAAGATTCAAATGGCGTGCAGAAGAACATAGGCAAACATTAAGGTCTTTGCACAAACTTCTATGTGATTATTTCAAGTTTAGAAGTTGCAAGAACAAAGACCTTGCATCTACCTTTTGTTGACTGTTAATATTTTGTCACACTTTCCTTCTTATCATTCTTACCTTCTTTTTCTCTTAATGCATATCATCTTTTTTTTTTTTTTTTTTTTTAATGGAGCCATTTGAGACATGATACCCCTCCACCCACTGATTCGGTGGGCATTTATTAAGAATAATAATATTACACTTTGGGTAGGGAATGTCCCTCAGAAAAGCTCATGTGCAATGCAACAGCAGTTGGAGGTGAGACGATTGACTCAGGGCTGTAATCTCACCAGTGATCAATCAGTTGATGGATGAGTAACTTGAATGGACTATTGGATGGTAACTGTAGGCAGGTAGCAGGTGGCTGGAGGAGGGAATGGCTTTGGACCCGGACCCAGCTCCAGCTTGGAGCAGAAGCCTCCAAGCTACCTCTGTCCCTGGCCTCCTCCTCTCCTTCTGTTTCCAGCTGCCAGGAGTTGAGCGTATCTTGCCCGCAACACCCGGCCTCCATGACATTTCTGTCTCAGAGCTGGCCGGCCATGGACTGCACCTCCCAAACTGTGAACCCAAATAAACCTTTCCTCCTCTAAGTTATGTTTGTTGTGTATTTTGATCATCGCAATGAAAAACAGGCTGACTAAACATTCCTACACAGTCCAGTGTAGTTTTCAAAATTGGGAAAAACTAGCACGGATGGAGAACTCCACCTCATCTGCAGACCTTACTCAAATTCCATTATCTGTCTTGATAATAATGTCCTTGTCTTAGTCCATTTTGTGTTGCTATAGCAGAATATTCTGTTTTTTACAAATAAGAGAGATTTATTTCTTGCCGTTTCAGAGGCTGGGAAGTCCCAGATGAAGGGCATCTGAGGAGGGCCTTTCTGCCAAATCATCCTTGACACTTACCCAAAGAGGGAGGTAAGAGGCTGTGCAGGGAAACAGCCCGGGTGTGCTGTTGCTGGGTGGCTCAGTTTCTGAGGAAGTTCCTCAAAGAGAAGAGGCTGTTCCGAAGCACTGGGTCAGCAGAAAGCAGGACACACATTCATTACAAGTGAATGTAAAGAGAAACGTGTGCATGCCAGAGGCTTCTGTAGTCAGGAGGTTAAATGTGAGAAGGATCTACAGTATACAGATGTCACTAGCCTCCTTCCCCTGAGGGGTACCGACACCCCAAAGTACACGCCGTGTGGTCCGTGGAGCACTGTGACTAAGTTTATAGGTTTAGACTCTGTCTGATCTCACGGCCCACGTGCGCCACTGCGTTGGGGGAAGTTGGAGTTTGACTGGGTTCTTCCCTCAGGCTCTTTTTCCTTTCCCTCCCTCTCTGACAACTGTGTTGAGGGTCTAATCTGCTTCACGCTCTGGGAGGAACATGAACACCATCCTCCCTCACTCCCAAGCCCCACTCAGAGAAAAGCCATTTTCAGTATTTTGGGCTACATCTTGTCAGCCTAAACTTGTAAACATTTTTGCAAAAACTGAATCATACTGGGCAAAATCTTTCATGCCATCATTTTCTTTCCCACCTAATAGATTAGTCACAGAAAGATGCATCTACATCTTTTTTTTTTTTTTAATGGTGACATTGCATTACTGGAAGTGATTAAGACATAATTTATTTAACCAATCCCTTGCCCCAGGACTTTTAAGTGTTCTCGAATTTTTATATTCTTAGTAGAGCAGGAAGGAGCATCCTTGTGAATTGCTGTCTACACTCCTTCCTTAGGACAGAAATAGAATAGTGGTGTCAACAAACACACATTTCCAAATGCACCCCGTGTCTACTATCAGACTGTCCTTCAGAGAGGTTGCTCCCCTCTCATGTTCACTGCTGTGACTGGAAAAGCCTCCTGTCCCCTTTGACCATCGTGGTTATCATCATCAAAGCTTGTGTTTGTATAAGCAATAGACCAGGAGTTAAGAATCATAGCAGATGCAACTGACCAAGGCCCAAAGTCCCATACTATTAAGCACCTACAAATCAAGATGATAGACATCCCTGCTGGGAAAAGCTGAGTCAAAAATATAAACAGAGACTCCATAGAAGAAAAAACACAACCAGCTCCTCCACATACAAAGAGGGGCTTGTGTTCCCTGAGCATTGGGGAAACACACACTCACACCACAATGAAACAGCACAGTGTTGCCTGTCAAACACGCAAAACACAAAGCAGACAGACTGCACTTCAGTCTGCAGGCAGACTCCACCTTCAGCCTCAGGAGACTGCCCGCCATTCCCACAGACACTTGGAGGCACCTCTCCACTAGTGTCCCTTCTCCCTGCACACCCTCGGTGGTGCAAGGGGGGCAGTGGCCTTAACACACAACTACCCGGAATGCAAACATCCCAACTTCCTGACCGCCAGGGGGTGCGGCTTTGCTGAAGTCACCTGAGCCCTGTACTTTAGAGCCCTCCTCCCTCCCGCTCACAGCCCAAGTTTGCACCTCAAAGGTGATGATGGCCCATCTCTGGTGTAGGGCTGTGATTAAGAGGAAGTGTGACCAGAGACTGACCAAGTGTTTGTATCCCAAAGTCAGATAGTCTGAGTTCAAATCTCAGCTTCATCATTTACATGCTGTGTTATCTTGGGCAACTCACTTATTCTCTTTGTGCTATGGTTTCTCCATCTCCATAATGGAGGATGAGAGTCACTGCCTCATATGGGTTAGATGAAGACATGATGAAATTAGTATGTATCCTAGAATGATCCTTAGATTTTATTGAATTTAAAGAGGCAAGCTGGGCATGGCGGCCCATGCCTGTAATCCCAGTACTTGAGAGCCGGAGAAAGGAGGATTGCAAGTTTGAGACCAGCCTCAGCAACTTAGCGAGGCCCTCAGCAACTTAGTGAGACCCTGTTTCAAAATAAAATAAGATGAGATAAAGTAGGGCTGGGGGTGTAGCTCAGAGGTAGAAAATCCTCAGTACCAAAACAAAAGAAGCAAATTTCAGAAATATCTATATATTTTGTCAACAAACCCAAATCATTTACACACACACACACACACACACACACACACACACACACACATGCACATAGAAATAGAAATTTTTGGAAGACCCTCAGCATGTGTGTAATCCTTGTTACTTCAGGGAAGGGAAGTAGAATGGGGACATTAGAGAGGGAATGACATTTAATTCTGAATGGCTTTACTATTTTTGTTGTGCAATTAAAAAATAAAAACCATTATGAAAGAAACCTCTGTCAGGTTGTGAGCTCACCCTTTAATCTCAGGCTTAGTTTAACGCTTGAAGAGGCTTCCCTCAAGTCCTGCCATAGGCGCTCCTCAGTTGCAGACTTGCTCTACCTGTCCCAGAGTGTTTCGGCTCCAGGGCCGATCCTCCTGCCTGCTCGGCGTGCGCCCTCTGGCGGTGAGGACTCACAGTGCTGCGTGCCCTGGGCTCTTTGGCTGGGAAAAGCAAAAGGCTCTGCAGAGTCTCAGGGGTTCAAGCCTGGCGCCCTGGGGCTGGACTCAGCCTGAGTCTGATTCCAATGGTGGTGCCAGATCTCTGTCTTGTGTGGGGAAGGCACCTTCCTTATTGTTTGTAAATTGTCTCTGTCTAGGGTTGCCAAATGAAGTGACTAAAAACACAGGATGCCTGGTTATGTTAGAATTTTAAATAAATCAAATGAATTTTAGGATGAGTATGTTTCATGGAATACACTAACATGGCAAAGAATGCCAAATTTTAAAAAATGATTTGTGGTTTCTCTGACATCATGTTTAACAGGGTATCCTGTGTTTTATTGGTTCTGCCTGTGGGGGCAGCTTCTGTGGGCCTGGAGGGACCAGGGAGACAATGGAAAAGCAGGGACAGGTTTGGGGGGAAACTAACGACAGAAAAAGCAGCAAGCATCTACACCAGGCACCTGATTCCCGTGCAGGGGAGTTATCTGTTCTCAGTCTGGAGCTTTGCAAATCTGATGCTGGGTCTGGTCCTCAGGGATTCTGATGTCATTGGCTGAGAGAGTAGGCTCTGCACACACACCTGCATATGTTCCAGATACCTTCAGTTTGCACATCCCCAAGCTCACCAGTGTGGGGCCCTCCTTCCCAAGTCCCCAGACCACGTGTTATGGAAAAATCTAGGGCCCTTTCCAAAATGTTTCTAGATTCCACTAGGGCTTGCATTTCACCTCCAGCTCTGATTTCCTGTTCACACTGATCTCTCCACCTCGTTCCTCACTCCCCCTGGGACTATCTTTTTCTTTCTTTCAATGTCAATTGAATGATGGTCTCTCAATGACCAGCAGCACACAGCTGTCAGGGTTTGCAGATGTTTCCTGAAGATCTGCAGTTGGCTAGTGATGTCTTCCCCGATGTAAATTATTCTGCCCTAAAGTTCTGGGACAGGTAGGAAGGTCCTGCAATGAGTAATTTCTCTCTGGGGTATTTTCTCCATATCCCTCTGCTTCCTTTTTACTTCTGAACACCTCTCCAACCATCTCACCCCCTCCAAAACACAAACAATGAAAAAGAAACAAACAAAAACCCAGGAACAAATGCTCTTCCTTCCCCAGTCAGCATGCAGCTACTGGCCAAATTCCAAACTAAAATTCCTTTCTTAATGAGAACAGTTTAACACATTCTCCCTACATATCTCCCATGTGTTCAGGTATTTCCAAATGGTATGTGAACTGCTGATGATTTTGCACTTCTCCTAGACAAGATAGCTCCAACCACAGCCAATATTAAAACAAACAAACAAACAAACAAACAAAAAATAAACCAACAAAAAAACAGCATTTCCCCTTCCTTCTATGTGTGCAAATCTTCTGGGATCTTAGGGAGTTATCTTAATAGCTAGAGGGCCTTGCTGATTCTGGTGTAAATATTCTGGCCAGAGAATCGAGGTCCTTGGATGAAGCCCAATAGCTGGAGGGGTCAGGGGCTCCCCAGTCCTGGAGGAAGGCAGCTGGTGCCTCAGCAGATGTTCCTAAAGGGGTGGGGTCTGGCCACATCTGTTCTGGGGGCATGGGAGGAGGAGGAGGGAGAAAGGAAGGGAAGAGGAGCGAGGGAGATTGAAGATTAATATAAAGCCACACAGACCCCCCTAAAGATAAAAGTGTGGGGAATGGACAGAGAGAGAGGTGGGGAGGAGGGGTGTTGGTGAGGTGAGGACCTGAGAGCTGCTGGAAGGGCCGCCGCCTTCAGCTCCCAGAATCCTGGGAGACCAAACTCCGAACGTCCACCTGCCTTCTGCTCTGTTGCACAAGGTGACAGGCGACCACACTGTCTGCCCCTAGGATCCCAGATGCTGCTACGCAGTCCAGAAAACGCCACTACCTGGTTCCTCCCGCCCAGCCAGCTGCCTCTTCCCTCATTTCCTTTCCTCCTTCCCCCATGTTCTTCCATCCCAAGTTAGAAGCTTTGCTTTAAAAGTTCAACATAAAATTTTACTCTGGCTACTCCATCAGATTGGTGAATAGTAGAATCATGCCAAGTGTTGGCCATGGTGGAAAAGAGGACCCCAGGTTCTCTGCGAGGAAATTTGAGACTCTGGAGAGAGCCTGACAGAGCAGGTCCAAGTGAACTGTGTGAATCCTAATCCTCTGCTCGAGCCCCCGCAGGAAGTGCTGGTCCCCAGGATGCGGCCGAGGACCACTTCCTGTCCAGAAGGAATGTGTAAGAAGATGCTCATTCAGCAATGTCTCTGTCAGGGTCACGGGAGGCTGCCCAGTGTCCTTTCTTGAGAGATGTAGAGATGCGCACCTTGAGGAGGCAAGGAATGAGGGGTGCATGCAGATTTACATGACTCATGTTACAGATGACACTCACATCCCAGGATGCATATGGAACACACGGCAGGGCCGCCCTGGGACTAGGGGACCTAGAGCAGGAATGGGCATTGTAGTGGTCCTTGTCAGCCCTCCCATTCAGAAGCAAACCTTTCAAATTTCAGTAGTTTTTTCTTCTAGGATGAAATCTATTTATATATCACCCTTCTTCCAAAACAACACTTTTGAAGGATAATTGCTGTCAATATTTTTTATAGATAATTAAATTGCTAGATCATTGAGAATTATTTTTTTACCTAAATTTTCCACACAAGAAAAATTCATTGTTGAAATTCAAGACCTCTGTATTAATTGAGAGAAAAAATACATTAGTAAAGCATGAGTTTTATTTTTAAAAGTGTTAACTTAGATCCTACCTTGTTCCAAAAATGATTTGGAACAGCTTATATAAATATGTACCACAGAAAGAAAAAGAAGTTGATACGGAACTCAAGATGAAAGTAAATTAACAAGAAAGAAAATGAAATAAAAAGCATTCATATCAAAAGGGAAGAAGGCAAACTCTCTCTTTGCAGACAGGAAACCTCAAGAATCTACTAAAAAAAAGACTATTAGGACTAATAATTTAACAATGTTTCAGAGAAAAAAAATCAGTCGTATTTTGATACAATAGTAACGAGTAAACCAAAGCTGAAATTAAGAAGACAAACCCATTTAAAATAATAGCACTGGCTGGGCATGGTGGCATATGCCTGTAATCTCAACTACTTGGGAGACTGAAGCAGGAGGATCGAAAATTTGAAGGCAAATTAGTAAGACCCTGTCTCAAAATAAAAAAAGGGCCAGAAAGCTAGCTCAGTGGTAGAGTGCCTGTGGGGCATAAATAAATAAATAGCATCAAAACAATAGAATACTAAGAAAAATATAATAAAAGAAATATAAAACGTATACTCTGAAAACCACAAAACATTGTTGAGCAAAATTAAAGAGAAAATAAATAAATGGAAAGCCATCTCAAGTTCATTAATTGGGAACTTAATATTGTTAAGATGGTGTTATAGTTTGATTTATGTCCTCCCCCAAAAGATGTTGAAGTCCTAATTCTGGTACCTGTAAGTGTGACTTTATTAGAACTAGGGTCCCTGCAGATAATCAACTGAAGAAGAGCTCTTTAGTGTGAGTTGTGGAAGGAGAGGAGATCTAGACACACAGAGAGAGAAGCACATGCAAGAATCCCGTGAAGATGAAGGTAGAGGTTGGGATGATGGCTCTACAAGAGGGATCAAATATTGCCAGCAAACCACCAGAAGAAAGGCATGAACAGATTCCTTCTCACAGTCCTCAGAAGGAACCAACCCTACCAACGGCTTGACCTACACCTTCCAGCCTCCAGAACTGGAGATGACACGCTTTGTTAAGTTAGCCTGGTTTGTGATGCTTTGTTATGGCTGCCCTTGTCAACTAATACAGATAGCAATGCTCTCCAAACTGACCTGAGGATTCACCATAATCCCTAGCAGAATGCCAAGTGGTCCATTGCGGGATTTGACAAGATGATTCTAAAATTCATATGCAAAGATAAGAGACTGCAATTAGACGAAAATAGTCCTGAGAAAGAGTGAAGTCAAAGGGCTCATGCTTTCTGATTTTAAAAACTTAACTACAAACCTATAGTAATCAAGATAGTGTGATGCTCTCATGAGGGCAGACATACTGATTAATGGAAGGGATTCGAGACTCCAGAAATAAACCCTTACCTGTACAGACAATTTTTGGCAAGGCTGCTAAGACAACTAAATGTGGAAAGAATAATATTTTCAACAAATGGTGTTAGGACAGCTGGATATCCACATGCAGAAGAATGAAGCGGGACCCCCATGTCATACCATACACAAAGACCAATTCAAAATGAACCAAAAACCTAAATGAAAGATCTAAAGCTATTAAACTCTTAGAAGAAAACATAGGTGTAAGTAGGCAACAGTTACTTAACAAATGACACCAAAAGTACAAGCAACAAAATTAAAAAAAATAGATGAACTAAACATAATTAAGATAAAAAATGTTGTGCATCATAGGACAGCAATAAAAAAGGACAACCTATAGAAAGGAGAGAATTTCTGCGGATGACTTCTAAGGGACCAGCATCTAGAACACAGGGTGGCACCCCTGACTTCATTGACCCAGGTGGTCTCATCTGCACCACAAATCCTGATCCACATCGCCCAGAATCTTGAAATAATATACTCATAACTCTCCCAAACAATGGTGGAAAAGTTCTCATTCTTTTGCTCTGAGATGACTATTTGGGAAAAAAAAAAGTCGCGAAACCAGAACAAAATAGTCTGTCCCAGGAGTGTCACTCCTCCTTGTTCTTCCCTTTGAAAAGTGGCCATTGATGAGCTGTGTGTCCAGACGTCTTGCGGAGAAGCCTCAAGCGCATCCTTCCCAGTAAATGCCCCAGCACCACCTGGGAAACAGGGCCCTTGGGACGTGTGAGCAGGTCCCAGCCCTGGGGCAAGCAGCCACCAAGAATTTTTCCACTCTGTGATGGAGGGAAAATTCTTGTAGGTGGGGCTCTTTAATGAAAGGCAAGGGCAATTTGGAAAAAACAAGATCTGGCTAGGACATACAAAAGTTATTTTTACTGCAGAAGACCAGCTATCTAATAAAATGTTGCAATTGCCCAAGTTTGTCTGGGCTACCACAAAACTTTATAGGCAAGTACTTATGTGACTGTCCCTTTGATAATGGAGTTCACTCACAGGGAATTTTTCAAATTCAGTGGGACCGTGGCCAAGGCCATGCCGTCCCTATCAACAGAGCTGGTGTCACCTAAGGGCTGAAGTTTGTTTCCAGAAAGGGAGACTGATGTTTCTGCTTGTTGGCATCACATCACCATCCTTCCTCTGTGGTGTCCTGACCATGCGCGTCCTCCACCGCCCCAGCATGCGGATGGCAGGAGACACTGCATCCCGGGTCACTCTGTCCTTGAGCTGAGACAATGAGCTGCGCCGAGACCCTCTGTGTGTCCATTCCTCCCAATATACCTTGATCAGGGTCACCCTGGTCCTACTTGACAGAGCTATTTGGGTAGGGAATTCAGGGTCTCGAGTATGTATTTAGGGGGTACAGCAGGGAGGAGGAGGTTCATCCAGAGGAGAGCCAGGGCAGACTGCTCTACAGTGTGCGATCTGAGGCGGAGTCCCAGGTCCAGGTCTTACGTCAGGGCCGACTGGACTACCACCCATGCACTGTGAGGCTCCGGCACGCTGTGTCCTCTCTGTGCCTCACTGTCTGCTCCTGGGACACGGGGATAGTGATAGAGTCGCCTCGCAGGGTGGCTGTGAGGATTCCATACCTAGAAGAAGACCTGGCACGTGGTCACTGTGTTATGAAACCCAGCCCTTCTGGAGGATGCTCAACATCACCCCCTCACAGGCGATCACAGGGGATCAGTGTAGACCAGCTCAAGATTTAGGAAGTGGCTGGAGGCTGGGGCTACGCTGGAGCCCCTGCGCAGGTCTTCAGCAACTGCCTGAAGATCTCCAAAAGGCGTTGTCCCTATATTCTTTCTGGTC
>PVLC010026314.1:0-13696 GCA_004027655.1 Graphiurus murinus | reverse complement strand
ATTTTTTTGTGGTACTGGGGATTGAGCCCAGGGACATTCTAACTCCGAGCTACACCCCCAGCCCTATTTTTTATTCTTTATTTTTGAAACAGGTTCTGAGTCAGTTGCGGAGGGCCTCACTAAGTAGCTGAGATTGGCCAAGAACCCAGATCTTCCAGTGTCGGCCTCCCAAGTACTGAGATTACAAGCTCGTGCCACCATGCCTGGCACTATTTTTTTGTGTGTGTGGTACTAGGGATTGAACTCAGGGGCATTCTACCTCAGAGCTACACCCCCAGTCCTATTTTTTATTCTTTATTTTGAAACCGAGTCTCACTAAGTTGCAGAGTGCCTCACTAGGTAGCTGAGGCTGGCCTCGAACCTGGATCCTCCGGTCTCAGCCTCCCGAATGCTGGGATTACAAGCGTGCGCCACCACACCTGGCAACCTGGCACTATTTTTCATTTTGAAACAGTCTTGCTGGGTTGATGAGAGTCTCACAACTTGCTGAGGCTGTCCTTAAACCTTCGATTCTCCTGCCTCAGCCGCCCAACTATTGGGATTATGGGCGGGAACCACCACGCTCAGTTTTCTTTTTTTTCCCAAAAAGGTGGTACTGGGATTGAATCTAGGGGCATTCTACCTCTGAGCTATGCCCCAGCTCTATTTTTATTCTTTATTTTGAAACAGGGTCTCGCTGAGTTGCTGAGGTTGTCCTCAAACCAGTGATCCTTTTGTCTCAGCCTTTCAGGTGCTGGGATTACAGACATGTGCCACCACATCTGGCTAGAATTAAGGTTCTTGATAAATATTGATCTGGGGTTACAAATTTGTAACCCCAGTACTTGGAATTATTTTTTGTTTCCCCACCTTACCTATTGTGGCAGTTGAATTGTTACTATACTGTAGTGACATTGTGAGAAAACCACTCATATGGCCTAAGTGTTAATGGGGACCTACACATAGTTTAGCTGCTTCTTGAAGGAAGTATTGGGTGGAAGCACAGTAGAGGCTTGTATAAAACGAAAAATAGAATGAGGGGAGCCAGGTGTGGTGGTGCACACCTGTAATCCTAGTACTTGGGAGGCTGAGACAGGAGGATTGCAGGTATGAGGACAGCCTCAGCAAGTAGTAAGACTCTCATCAGCCTATTGAGACTCTGTTTCAAAATAAAAATAAAATAGTGCTGGGGGTATAACTTGGAGGTAGAATGTCCCCGGGTTCAATCCTCAGTAACACACACACACACACACACACACACACACACACACAGGATGAAGTGTTAGTGTTATTCAAATTATATGTATGTATATATGGATTAGTCTGAGTCTAGGTATTGAGAGAACCTCTGTTGTTTTGCTACTGAGTTTGGTGAAATCTGTGCAAGCATCAAATCATGTAATTGCACATCTGTTTTCTTGTCTGTCCTTGGAAGGTACCTTGGTATGGCAAACAGGAGGGGGAGCTCTACCTCTCCTCAAACCCTATCCACAGTGTTCTCAGAGTCATTACACAGCCTGCTGCTTGAATTGCATTCCAGGCTCTTATAATTATGCAGGAGATTGGATCCATCAGAGAGTGTAGTGGAATTGAATAGTCAGTTAAGAAAATTTAGGCCTGGCATGGTGGCACACACTTGTAATCCCAGTACTTGGGACAGGAGTTTCGTGGCCAGCCTCAGCAACCTCCTGAGGCCCTCTGTAGCTTAGTGAGACCTCGTTTCAAAATAGAATAAAAATAGGGCTGTAAGTGTAGCTTGGAGGTAGATGCCCTTGATGAGTTCAATTCCCAGTACCACACACACATTCACACAAAAGAAAAAAGAGAAAAGACTTATCAATATCTTATTTAAAATTCATTCTGGAGCCGGGCGTGGTGGCGCACTCTTGTAATCCCAGCATTCGGGAGGCTGAGACTGGAGGATCCGGGTTCTCGGCCAGCCTCAGCTATCTAGTGAGGCACTCCGCAACTTAGTGAGACTCGGTTTCAAAGTAAAGAATAAAAAATAGGGCTGGGAGTATAGCTCAGAGGTAGAATGCCCCTGAGTTCAATCCTCAGTACCGCAAAAAAAAAAAAAAATTCATTCTGATTAGTAAAAACTTACCAAGTTGATATTTTGCTCAGGGTTATTTTTTGGTGATATATTGAGGATTTATTTATATATTTATTTTTGTGTCACTGGGGATTGAACTCAGGGGCATTCTACCTCCAAGTTTACACCCCCGGCTCTATTTCATTTTTATTCAGAAACGGTCTCTGTAGGCTCAGAGTCTCACTGCTTACTCAGACTGTCCTCATATCTGCGATCCTCCTGTCTCAGCCTCCCAAGAACTGGGATAACAATCGAGGCCCCCCCCACATTGGGCTTGAGGATCAATTTAACAGAAGCAAAGTCCAAGCCAGGTGTGGTGGCCCATACGTATAATCCCAGTACTTGGGAGGCTGAGATAGGATCACCACTTTGAGACCAGCCTTTGAAACTGGAATTGCCCCTAGGTTCAATCCATCCCCACTATCACCAAAAAATAAAAATAAGAACAAAAGAAAGAAAGAGAAAGTTTCCTCCCAAGTACTGGAATTGCAAGTATGTGCCACCATGCCTGGCTTATAGCAGTACTTTTACATTTTGTTTTTAACCTTCATAAAAATCTTTAGTGGACTGGGGATGCAGCTCACTAAAGATACAGTCCACTAAGCACATGCTGTAAGGCCCTAAGTTCATTCCCTATTACCAAGAATAAAAAGGAAAGAAAAGAAAAACCCTGAAAAAAAAAAATCTTTGGTGTTAGGAGAGAAAAGAGGAATATTACAGAATCCTGTTTAAGGCCCTAGCTTCATTCCCTATTACCAAGAATAAAAAGGAAAGAAAAGAAAAACCCTAAAAAAATAAAATAAAAAAATAAAAATCTTTGGTGTTAGGAGGGAAAAGAGGAATATTACAGAATCTTAGTTTTTTGTTTTTATCATTTTCCTTAAACAACATTGGCTTTTCTTTTGTGAGAGTGATTGTCTACCTTGAGGGGTCTTACTTAACACTTTAACTTAATATTATGTTTAGAGACTTGGTGATTTTTTTTAGGTTGTTCCATGGTAACATGTGTGTTTGTTGTTTAGCACCTAGCATCTCTCCTGCTTCATAACAAATTTGCCACAGAATTTGTTGCCCATGGCGGAGTACAGAAATTACTGGAAATTCCTCGTCCTTCTATGGCTGCAACTGGTGTATCCATGTGCTTGTATTACCTGTCCTATAATCAGGATGCTATGGAAAGAGTAAGTCTATTCTGTTGAAGCATATGAAAATAGAATTGGGTGGGGACAGTGTCCTTAAAAGAACATATTCATAAAGCAAGGCATGATGGCACATACTTATAATTTCAGTTCTTGGGAGACTAAATCAGGAAGATTGCAGGTTCCTGGCCAGTCTGAGCAACTTAGTAAGGCCCTCCACAACCTAATGACACCCTGTTTCAAAATGAAAAGTAAAATAGGGCTAGGGATGTAGCTCAGAGGTAGAATGCCCCTAGGTTCAATCCCCAGTACCAAAAAGAAAAAAAAAAAATTTGTAGAACAACTTTTTTTTTTTTTTTTTTTTTTCGGTACTGGGGATTGAACTCCGAGCTATACCTTCAGCCCTATTTTTTATTCTTTATTTTGAAACCGGGTCTCACCAAGTTGTGGAGTGCCTCACTAGGTAGCTGAGGCTGGACGTGAACCCGGATCCTCCAGTCTCAGCCTCCCAAATGCTGGGATTACAAGCGTGCGCCACCACGCCCAGCTCCATAGAACAACTTTTTTTTGTTTTTGTTTTTGTGGTACTGGGGATTGAACCCAGAGGCATTTTACTTTTGAGCTACATCCCCAGCCCGATTTTTTTATTCTTTATTTTGAAACAAGGTCTCACTAAGTTGCAGAGGGCCTCACTAAACAGCTGAGGCTGGCCGCAAACCCGGATCCTCCGGTCTCAGCCTCCCAAATGCTGGGATTACAAGCGTGCGCCACCACACCCGGCTCATAGAACAACTTTTGGATAAGAAAAAATGAATTGTTGAAGGATTAAAATCTAAAGAGAGATGCAAAGAACATAAATACCCAGTGTTTTTTTTTTTTTTTTGCGGTACCGGGGATTGAACTCAGGGGCATTCTACCTCCGAGCTATACTACCCCAGCCTTATCTTTTTTTTTATTCTTTATTTTGAAACAGGGTCTCACTAAGTTTTGGAGTGCCTCACTAGGTAGCTGAGGCTGGCCATGATCCTCTGGTCTCAGCCTCCCAAATGCTGGGATTACAAGGTGTGCCACCAGGCCTGGCTAATACCCAGTCTTTACAAAGTATCCTAAAATAGTAAAATTATTTAGAAAAGTTTTTTTTTTTTTTTTTTTTTTTTTTTTTTGGTGGCACTGGAGATTGAAGCCAGGAGTATTCTGCCTCCAAGCTACAACTCCAGCCCTATTTTTAAAAATTTTAATTTTGAAACAGGGTCTTGTTAGGTGATGAGAGGGTTCACTACTTGCTGAGGCTATCCTTGAATCTGCAATCCTCTTGTCTCAGCCTCTCCAGTACTGGAATTATAGACATGTGCCATCATGCCCAACTTTTAGAAAAGCTTCTAAAATTTTCTTACTCTGCTGGGAAAATGAAGAATGAGTTGCCATTCTAGGAGCTTTATTTATTTATTTATTTATTTATTTTTTTGCAATTTCTGTAGCATTAAAATTAGTCTTTAGGGGCTGGGCGTGGTGGCGCACGCTTGTAATCCCAGCATTCGGGAGGCTGAGACCGGAGGATCCGGGTTCGCCGCCAGCCTCAGCTACCTAGTGAGGCACTCCGCAACTTAGTGAGACCCGGTTTCAAAATAAAGAATAAAAAATAGGGCTGGGGGTATAGCTCGGAGGTAGAATGCCCCTGAGTTCAATCCCCAGTACCGTAAAAAAAAAAAAAAAAAAAAATTAGTCTTTAGGAAGCCAGGCGTGGTGGCACATGCTTGTAATCCCACCATTTGGGAGACTGAGACTGGAGGATTCGAGTTCGCGGCCAGCCTTAGCTACCTAGTGAGGCACTCCGCAACTTAGACCCTGTTTCAAAATAAAGAATAAAAAATAGGGCTGAGGGTATAGCTCAGCGGTAGAATGCCCCTGAGTTCAATCCTCAGTACCCCCCCCCTCCAAAAAGTTAGTCTAGGTGCTTTGCAGATGTCCCTCAGTGGAGTTACATTTTACATTTTTGTGTCAGTTTATTATAAAAATGCTAGACAATACTTGGTGTGTATTAATAAATATTTTGTAATGGATTTTTTTTTTTTTTTTGCGGTACTGGGGATTGAACTCAGGCGTTCTACCTCCGAGCTATACCCTCAGCCCTATTTTTTATTCTTTATTTTGAAACCGGGTCTCACTAAGTTGCGGAGTGCCTCACTAGGTAGCTGAGGCTGGCTGCGAACCCGGATCCTCCGGTCTCAGCCTCCCGAATGCTGGGATTACAAGCGTGCGCCACCACGCCCGGCTAATATTTTGTAATGGAGATGGCTAAAATCATTCCAGCTGTATTCAGTGCTATAGTGCTTCTATATTTGATTAACTTCTTTTGTGGTTAGTGATTATTGAAAAAAATGTGTAAGTGAGCTTGTGCATTTGAAAAGTGGTGGTCCCCCTGGCTACCTTTAGGGAAGGTCATATAGTTTGTGTGCCTAGAATATCTTCCCAATATTCTCCATGATATGTCTTTCTGGTAGATTAAAACTGGTCATTTTTTTCTGGAGCTCTAGCCTTGTCTTTGCTTATTTATTAAGTTGATCAGCTGGTCATGGTGGTGCAAGCCTGTAATCATGTATGTATATACAGCTACTCAGCAGGCTGAGGCAAGAGAATCACAAGTTCCAGACCAGCCTGGTTAATTTAGCAAGACTGTGTCTCAAGATAAAAATAAAATTTAAGAAAGGGCTGGAAGCTGGGTGTGGTGGCGCACACTTATAATCCCAGTACTTGGGAGGCTGAGACAGGAGGATCGCAAGGTTTGCGGCTAGCCTCAGCTACTTAGTGAGGCCCTTCACAACTTAGTGAGACCCTGTTTCAAAATAAAGAATAAAAGATAGGGCTGGGGGTGTAGCCTGGAAAAAAAAAAGAGAGAGAGAGAGAGAGGGCTGGAAAGGTAGCTCAGTAGCAAGGTGCTTGCCTAGCAGATGTAATGTCATGGATTTGATCGCCCAGCACCACAAAAAGTAAATAAAAGTAATCTTAATTATTTTGAGGGGTGATGGTGGTACTAGGAATTCAACCCAGGGGAATTCTACATTCTCAGCCCTTTTTATTTTAAAATAGGATCTTGGTAAGATGCTGAGATTGGCCTCAAATCTGTTATTCTTCTGTCTCAGCCTTCCATGCACCGGCATTACAGGTGTACACCGCTGCATCCAGATATTTTCCCCCTTTTGGGTTCAACATTATGCCAGGATAGTCTTTTGAGAATAGTAAACTCATCTGTGTGTGTATAAAAAATTAATTATGGCTAAGATGTAGAAAAAAGTAACAAATGCTTTGTAATTCATTGTCTAGCCCATAGCAGATATCAAAATGCAAATGAATAAATCTGTGAGTCATGGATACCAAACCTGTAGACTTAGTGGTAGTAGGCTCATCCACCTTCATCACCTCAGGGAAGGTCTTCTGAGCCTCTTCTTCCTCTGTTAAGTGGGAACCCAGTATGTTTAATGGAGCCATGTGAGCATTAAAGGATATTTGTTGGCACTCAGTACATACAGGTTAAATTAAGATATTTATCTAAACTAAGGTATTTTTCAGGTTTGGAATGGATTATGTTCTAAAATTGCAGTTGTAACTATCGGGTGTAATCCACTGTAATTTAAACTTTGAGAATGACCTGACTGAGAATGACTGTTGTATTCTGTAAAACTAGCTTTTTATACTGATGAATTTTTATTCCTTTCAAAGACTCCTTTGCCCGAAAGTGTTAAAAATTAAAAAAAAAAAATTTTTTTTTTTTTTTGCAGGTTTGCATGCATCCTCACAATGTTCTGTCTGATGTGGTGAACTATACCCTGTGGTTAATGGAGTGTTCTCATGCCTCAGGATGCTGCCATGCTACCATGTTTTTCTCAATTTGCTTCTCATTCCGGGCTGTGTTGGAACTCTTTGATCGCTATGATGGTCTTCGTCGTCTGGTCAACTTGGTGAGGTTTTTTTCCCTTTGGGTTCTCTTGCTAGGAGTAGGGTTCCTGTTTGTTTCTTTTGTCTACCCTTTAGCAGTACTTCATTGAAGAGAAGAAACTCCTGAATGCAGGAGTTTTGTTATCATTCTTTGTGTACATTCTTTTTTCTCCTTTTATTCACAAGTTTCTTTTTCTATCTTTACCTCTTTTTGTGTGTGTGAGACTGGGAATTGAACCCACGGCCTCACCAAGGCTCTACCACTGAGCCACAGCCCAGGTCTTTAATGGTTGGAGGAGACTGTGACATTGAAGACTTGCTTTGGATGTAATAATCTTATAGAGGAAATTACTGCTGATAATCTTGATCTTTCTTTTTTTTTTTTTTGCGGTACTGGGGATGGAACTCAGGGGCATTCTACCTCTGAGCTATACCCCCAGCCCTATTTTTTATTCTTTATTTTGAAATCGAGTCTCACTAAGTTGTGGAGTGCCTCACTAGGTAGTTGAGGCTGGCCGCGAAATCTTGATCTTTCTAAAATCAGCAAGCCGGGGGTATGGTGGTACACACATTTTTTTTCTTTTTTGGGGGTGGCATTGGGTATTGAACCTAGCAGCGTTCTACCTCCTGGCTATACCCCCAGCCTTATTTATTTGTTTATTTTGAAACAACATCTCATTAAGTTGCTGAGGCTGGCCGAGAACCTGAGATCTTCCTGTTTTAGCCTCCCAAGTACTGGGATTACAAATGTGTGCCACCACACCCATCTCAGGTTTGTATATCTTTTAACATGATTGAGAGCTGTGTCATTTTTCTTTTCTTTTTTTTTTTTTTTGCAGTACTGGGGATTGAACTCGGGCATTCTACCCCCAGTCCTATTTTTTATTCTTTGAAACAGGGTCTCACTAAGTTGTGGAGTGCCTCACTAGGTAGCTGAGGCTGGCTGCGAACCTGGATCCTCCAGTCTCAGCCTCCCGAATGCTGGGATTACAAGCCTGCACCACCACGCCCGGCTTCCAGCCCTGTTTTTTATTCTTTATTTTGAAACAGGGTCTCACTAAGTTGCGGAGTGCCTCACTAGGTAGCTGAGGCTGGTCGTGAACCCGGATCCTCTGGTCTCAGCCTCCCAAATGCTGGGATTACAAGCGTGCGCTACCATGCCCAGCTCTGTGTCATTTTTCAATATGGATTTAATGCTTTGCTTTCATATGGCTACTGTTAGGTAGTTCTATATATAAGTATACTTTGATATTTGTAAATCTTTTGAACATAAATGTTTACCAAAATCTTTTTCCTTTACTCTTTTCTTCCCCTTCTTCTGCCCCAATCTTTTACCTGTTTATTAATAGATCAGTACTTTGGAGATTCTAAATTTGGAAGATCAAGGTGCACTTCTGAGTGATGATGAAATATTTGCTAGCCGCCAAACTGGGAAACACACCTGCATGGCCTTGCGCAAGTATTTTGAGGCTCACCTGGCCATTAAATTGGAACAAGTGAAACAGTCACTTCAGAGGACTGAGGGTGGCATTCTTGTTCACCCTCAACCCCCATACAAGGTAAGAGGATGGAGGATCATACCTGGGGTCATCTGCATGCTTGGCCAGCTGAACTACAGCCCAGCCCAAGGGTGCAGTTTTAAAAGGACAAACTTTTTAACACTCTAACATATGTAGCCTAAAACTCACATTCAGATCAGTGGAGTCTGTGGGATATGTGTTGTTGGATTTTACTTGCCATGTATGGAAGCAGAACAATTGGATGTGGATATAATAGGTGAATTTCAAGGGCTTATTTTGCTCCCAGTTTTTACTTTTCTTGGGTACTAGAACTAAGGGATGAACTGAAGTATGTTTTAAAGAGATTTCTCTAGCTGACTGTGGTGGCACAGGCCTGTAATTCTGGTACTTGGGAGACTGAGACAGGAGGATTGTAGGTTTGAGGTCAGCTTTAGCAAATTAGCAAGATCCTGTTTCAAAATTAAATTAAATAGGGCTGGGGGTGTAGCTTGGAAGTAGAATGCCCCTGGGTTTAATCCCCAGTACCAAAAAACAAAACAACAAAAAGAACTTTTATAAACTGCCTCCTGTGCAGAATTTTTTTGGAAAGGCTGTATCTGTAGTTACTTCTGTCATTTTGGAACTTGACATATTTTGGGACTAAGGTCAGTATCTGCATGTTTTATAAATCACAAATTGTAAAGATACCAGTTAAGCTGGGCGTGGTGATGCATGCTTATAATCCCAATACTTGGGAGGCTGAGACCAGAGGATTCCAGTTTGCGGCTAGCCTCATCTACTTAGTGATGTCCTCCACAACTTAATGAGACCCTGTTTCAAAAATAAAAAATAAAGAATAGGGCTTGGGATGTAGCTCAGAGGTAGAATGCCCCTGTGTTCAATCCCCAGTATTAAAAAAAGGACCAGTTACTTGGTGCCTTGTTCTCAGCTTAAGTTATGAAATATCTGCACAAAGGAACTTTTTGTTATTTTCTTGGGAAAAATGCTTAAACATCATATAGTCATTGTTTCACATACGGGTTATTGTCTCAAGAATTGTAGATTTGGAAAGTTATTATTAAAACCTATTGGCTAAGCTGGGCATAGTGGCACATGCCTGTAATTCCAGTACTTGGGAGGCTGAAACAGGAGGATTGCAGGTTCAAGGACAGCCTCAGGAAGTAGTGAGACTCTCATCAACCTAGTGAGACCCTGTTTCAAAATAAATAAAAATAGGGCTGAGGGTGTAGCTTGGAGATAGAATGTTCCTGGATTCAATCTCCCAGTACCACAACCTTAACAAACAACCTTATCGTCTGTGAGAACATGGCAGGCAGATGCTAGAATTATGTATAAATATAATATATATCTTTTCTTATAGGCATGTTCATATACTCATGAACAGATTGTGGAAATGATGGAGTTTTTGATAGAATATGGCCCAGCGCAGCTATATTGGGAACCAGCTGAAGTCTTCCTCAAACTTTCTTGTGTGCAACTCTTGTTGCAGCTTATTTCTATTGCCTGCAATTGGAAGACCTATTATGCAAGGTGGGAGAGGTTTCAATGACATTTGATCCTGCTTTTTGCTTTTGCTAAAATTGATGTTGGTTTGGTTTGCACATAGTGTACACTTAAACTTTTATTGTTGAAATTCGGTTGCAATTTTGGGCTGAAATCTGAGAAAAGAGATTAAGCGTGAAAATATGATTTTTAATTTACAGGATCCTATATATGATTGGGTGATCGTAAACATTGTACAGTAGGCAAGGACAACATCTGTACTTTCAGAGAAATACAAATGAAGTACAGAGAAGTTATGTAGTTTATTGTAGAGCCGAGCCGAGTTGAAGTCTTGTCTTTAGGCTGAGGTTCATTTTTTGGTACTTAAAATTTAAATTTACAACTATGAATAATGTTTATCTTACTTTCATATAAAACTACCTTTTGCTCTTTTCAACACACTCATAACTTTTACAGTTCATTTAAAGATAGTCAGCAGAGCAGAGTGAAGATCATGAAAGGGCTCCAGGTACAGGTTCACCCTATATAGGCTCTGCTTATAAAAAGAATTAAAACTAGCTGGGCATGGTGATGAATGTCTGAAATCCCAGTACTTGGAATGCTGAAACAGGGGGATTGCAGATTTGAGACCAACCTCAGTAACTTAGTGAGACCCTCATCAACCTAGTGAGACCCTGTTTCAAAATGAAAAATTAAGTTTTGGGGGTATAGCTTGGAGGTAAAATGCTCCTGGGTTTAATCCCCAGCACAAAAAGAAAAAAAAAAAAAAGAGAGAAAACTATATTTTGGAAGAGATGAGTATCTGAAGATGAGCCAGGTATGGTAGTGCACACTTGTACACACTTGTAATCCCAGTACTTGGGATGCTGAGACAGGAAGATCACAGGTTTGTTGGCCAGCCTCAGCTACTTAGTGAGACCCTGTTTCAAAATAAAAAATAAAAATAGGGCTAGGGGTGTAGCTCGGAGGTAGACTGCCCCTGGGTTCAATCCCCAGTACTGCAAAATAAATAAATAAATAAAAATAGTAGCGAAGTTGCAGGTAGCATTTTTTGACTGCCTTTTCCCTGTCTTCCCAGTACTGTAAAGACAGGAGGGCCCCCCACCCCCCCATTTTGTGAAACTGTGATCCTCCTGTCTCCGCCTCCCAAGTACCGGGATTACAAGTGTGTGCCACCATGCCTGGCTAGGAGGAGCTTATTTATGGGACACATAGCTGGCTTCCTAATTTTAAGATACTAAATCTAGTGGGGTACTTTTTTATCCTTTTGTGGTACTTAGGATTGAATCCAGGGTTGTTCTGCCTCTGAACTATATCCCCAACCTATTTTATTTTTTGCTTTGAAATGGTCTCAGCCAGATGTGGTGGTACATACCTTTATTTTTAATTTTTTCGTGGCACTGGAGATTGAACCTGAGGTCATTCTACCTTTGAACCACACTCCCATCCCTATTTTAATTTCAATTTGAAGCAGGGTCTCACTGAGTTGCTGAGGCTGGCCATGAATCTGCGATTCTCCTATCTCAGCCTCCCAAGTACTGGGATTATAAGCATGCACCACCATGCTTTTTGTTTTGTTTTGTTTTTGCGGTACTGGGGATTGAACACTGGAACATTCTACCTCCAAGCTATACCCCCAGCCCTATTTTTTATTCTTTATTTTGAAACCGGGCCTCACTAAGTTGTGGAGTGCCTCACTAGGTAGCTGAGGCTGGCTGTGAACCCAGATTCGCCGGTGTCAGCCTCCCAAATGCTGGTAGTACAAGCATGCACCACCACCCCTGGCGCTTGGTTATTTTTTATTTTGAAGCAGGGTCTTGCTAAATTGTTGAGGCTGGCCTTGAATCTGGGATCTTTCTATTTCAGCTTCCAAAGGGCTGGCATTACAGGCATGTGCCCCTGTGCTTGGCTCTATCTTACATTTTCTTTATCTTTTTTTTTTTTTTTTTTTTTTTTCCGGAACTGGGGATTGAACTTGGGCATTCTACCTCCGAGCTCTACCCCTAGCCCTGTTTTTTTGTTTGTGGTACTGGGGATTGAACTCAGGGGCATTCTACCTTCGAGCTACACCCCCAGCCCTATTTTTTTATTCTTTATTTTGAAACCGATTCTCACTAAGTTGTGGAGTGCCTCACTAGGTAGCTGAGGCTAGCCTCGAACCCGAATCCTCCGGTCTCAGCCTACTGAATGCTGGGATTATAAGCGTGCACCACCACGCCTGGCTCCCAGCCCTATTTTTTATTCCTTATTTTGAAACCGAGTCTTACTAAGTTGCAGAGTGCCTCACTAGGTAGCTGAGGCTGGCCGAGAACCCGGATCCTCTGGTCTCAGCCTCCCAAATGCTGGGATTACAAGCGTGTGCCACCACGCCCGGCTATGTTTTTTTTTATTTTGTGGTAGGTTCTTTCTAAATGTGCTGAGTACTTTGCTAAATTGGCTAGCTTTGAACCTCCAATCTTCCTGTTTTAGCCTTCCAAGTACTGGGATAACCATTGTATACCACCCCGTCTACCTTCTTTGTTTTTATTTTATTTTTTTGCAGTACTGGAGATTGAACCCAGGGACATTCTACCTCTGAGCTATACCCCCAGCCCTATTTTATTCTTTATTTTGAAACAGGGTCTCACTGTGTTACGGAGGACCTCACTAAGTTGCTGAGGCTGACTGCAAACCTGTGATCGTCCTGTTTCAGCCTCTCAAGTACTTGGATTACAAGCGTGCATTACCACATCCGACCCTTATTTGTTTTTAATTGTAGTGGTTTGATGGATAAAAATTCCATCCCAGCTGGGCATGGTGGCACACACTTGTAATCCCAGTACTTGGGAGGCTGAGACAGGGCGATCAAGAGTTTGCGGCCATCCTCAGCAAGTAGTGAGACTCTCATCAGCTAAGGGAGACCCTGTTTTAAAATAAAAATAAAACAGAGCTAGAAGTATAGCTTGGAGGTAGAATGCCCCTGGGTTCAATCTCCAGTACCACAAAAAACAGTCATTTTGTCCTTATGTTTTTTACGAGTAATGTCATGGTAACTTACAAATTCTGTCTTGATGCCAGGACCAGTGGTTGAATCATATATCTAATGATTCTGATTAGTTACCTTTTTTTTTTGTGGTATGGGGGATGGAATGTAGGGGCATTCTACCTCCAAGTTACACTACCTACCCTATTTTTTAATTTTAATTTTTTAAAAAATTTATTTATTTATTTGTAGTACTGGGGATTGAACCCAGGGGCATTCTACTTCCGAGCTACACCCCCAGTCCTATTTTTTATTTTTGAAACAGGGTCTCACTAACTTGCAAAGGGCTTCACTAAGTAGCTGAGCCTGTCTGCGAACCGGGATCCTCTGGTGTCAGCCTCCCACGTACTGGGATTACAAGCGTGCACCACCACACCTGGCTTAATTTTTATTTTTTATGTTATGTTACGTTATGTTTTGTTTTGAGGACTGGGGATTGAACCTAGAGGCATTCTCCCTCCAAACTCTCCCCTCAGCCCTTTTTCTTTTCTTTTTTTTTTTTTTTTTT
>PVLC010026313.1:0-22814 GCA_004027655.1 Graphiurus murinus | reverse complement strand
ATACCTGTCCCATTTTACCACAGAAGCTCAGAGAATTTAAGTTAATCACCCCGGGGTACAAATCAAGTACGTGGCCAAACTGGGATTTGAACCTGAGTGATTCTGAGTCCAAAGTCTGTATCCCTTTAGCTCCATCACCTGACAGCCTGCATATATTCCTGGAGTGGCCACGGGTTGGCTGGTAGGTTGCCCACCTCCGGAGAGCGTTGGATACAATGCAGTGCACGGTCTCAGCACCAGCCAGCATTGCACGGTGCATGGTGTGTGACACTGCACAAGGCAACCCTCTGGGGTGCTCATACTCTGCCCTCAACAACAGTTGCTGCCTTCAAGAGTGTGAGGCAGGAAAGCAGTTGGCCCGTGAATTCTTTCATTAGTTCATTACGAAGTTACTGGTAGATGCTAACAATGTTAAAGCTGAGCGTCTGTTTGTGACCTCCTCACGCACGGTCTCAGCCACTGCGGCTCAAGGTATCCTGTGGTCCAGAAGCACGCTGGGGTTGCTTGTTGGGCTGTGGATCAGGATGGCTTCTTGGAGCAGGAGGCAGTAGGGCTGGGCCCTGCAGGGTGAATAAGAGTTCACCAGAGGGAGGCTGGGCTTAGGGGAGAGTGTGGGTTAGGGAAGGGCACTTCTGGGGAACAGAAGAGCCAGCAGGAGGTGCCAGGTGTGAGGCAGGAGTCATGGGAACCACAGGTGGTACCCTGTGGTGGTGCAGGAGCTCCAGCGAAAGGGGGAAAGGCAGGTGGGACCCAGGAGAGGCTCCACCCCAGCCACCTGCTCCTGCTTGTGCTGCAGGCGAAGGAGGGGCTCAGGAGCCTCTAGTCATGTGACCCCAAGCAAATCCTCTTGTGGGCACACTGGGGAGTGACGCGATGACAAGCTCCGCTCCCAGGTCCTGAGCACACGGGTCTTGAGCTGTCTTCAGCAAGGTGTGCTCCTCATCTGCCCTGTCCCCACCCCCAGGTCAGTCGGGCCTGGTGACCTGGGAAATCTCTGGGTGTGGAAAGGGCCACAGAGGGGCCAGGGCCATGATAGTCTGGCTCAGCAGGTCTGGCTGCTGCTGGGCCGGGCACGTAGACTTCTGGGAGACTCCCTCCTGCCACCCCTGGGGTGGCTCAGCCCGCCTGGCCTGGCCATGAGGTGAGGCAGGGGGCCACAGTGAGGAGGCCCGGCTTTGGGTACCCCGGTGAGCGCAAGCCTATGCCTGCCATTGGTTCCCCGGCTCTTTTAACCAGGAGAAGGACGCACACACAGCTGGTGCACGCTTCTCCTCCTTAAAGGAGCTAGCCAGGAGTGGGGGCGCACGCTTGTAATCCCAGTACTTGGGAGACTGAGACAGGAGGATCCGGGTTCACACCAGCCTCAGCTACTTAGTGAGGCCCTCTGCAACTTAGTGAGACCCTGTTTCAAAATAAAGAATAAAAAATAGGAGTGGGGGTGTAGCTTGGAGGTAGAATGCCCCTGAGTTCAATCTCCAGTACCGCAAAAAAAAAAAAAAAAGGAGCTGAGAAGGAGCTGTCAGCCCCCTACCATCGGCTCCTGAGTCTCCTGACCCTTCATCTCTACTTCAGGCTCAGGAGAAAGTGCTGTGCAGTCACAGCTCCTGAGCTTAGCGTCCTCAGAGCTCGAGGTCAAGGTGGCCCTGGGGGTCTTCTCTGAGAGGGCAGACTGCCCCTGACCTCTCTCTCTCTCTCTCCCTCCCACTGGCCTTGCGGAAGGGTCCCTGCTGATCACTCTTTTTCCAAATATCTTCACACAGGATGTCCTCTCTCCCCAGAGAGGCCACCCCCTCAATGGTCCCCACCACCCATCTAGCGGATATAAGTGCTCGGTGTCCTCAAGGGAACTGGCTGTAGGACCCCACGGGTACCAAGCTCCGAGGGTGCTCAGTGCACAGTGTCTGCGTGTCACCTATGCACATCCTGCCTTATACTTTAAATCATCTCCAGATGACTAATAATGCCTAATACAGTGTGAATGCTACATAAACAGTTGTCATACCGAATTGTTTAGGGAAGAATGACAAGAAAAACAGAGTCTGTACTTGTTTGGTGTGGACAGGGAAAAAAAATATTTTTTTTCTTGTTTTGGGGATTGAAAACAAGGGGCATTCTATCTCTGAGCCACACCCTCAGTTTCTTTTATTTTTTGTTTTAAAACAAGGTCTCATTAAGTTGCTGAGAGTCTCACTAAGTTGCTGAGGCTGGTCTCAAACCTGTGATCCACTTGTCTCAGCCTCCCAAGTGCTGGGATTACAGGTGTGTGCCACCATGCCAGGCCAGATGAGATTCTACAAAGAAATAATTTTGATCTGTTGGCGGCTGGTTGACTGTGGACGTGGAACCCAAGGGTGGAGAGCTGACAGGGCCCACGATCAGTGTCTAACCACGCTGTTTATCTCTACCACCATTTCTTTTTGCTTCCTTTCCTCTTACTTGTGTGTTTTTTGTTATTGTATTAAAGTGTTCTCAGGACGGTGTCGCGCACACAGGGGTGCTCAGTAAGTACTGCTGACACATCCGTGTATAGGTGGTGGCGGAAGGAGGGGTGTAAGCACAGGCACTCACAGTGGGAGAAGGTGACTTGTCCCCAAACTGCTGAGACCCAAGGTCCTTCAGCTGCCGTCCAGGCAGCTGCACCCAAACTACAGATGGGATTAGTCACCCTGTGAGCCCAGCAACGCTGGCACCAAACTCAAGTCTCATGCAAACACACCACAACACTGCGGCCCGGCGTCTCCAGGGCCCCAGCTGGTGGCTCTGGCATCTGGGAGCAGGCGCGGCCAGCGGTGCAGGCTCGGGTGTGGGGAGAGGTGGGCCCGGCCACGGACAGGGCTGCCTGGTCAGGGGATGGCGGAGGCTTCTGAGGACAAAGTGAACCCGGGGAAGAGCTGCCTCTGCGAATGAGCTCAAAGCTGTTGAAAAATAAAAAAAATTCCACCCACAAAGCGAAACAGACCGCTCGATTGCAAAATCGATTTCTGTGACATTTGGCCTGCTTGAAAAGGGGGAATTCTCTGCTTTCTTTTTTGTTGTTGTTGTTGTTTTATAACAGCCTTTTTGAAATATAGTTCACATTCTGTATAACCCGCCCAGGTGACACAAACAATCCAGTGGTGTTTGGTCTATTTGAAGCTGTGGGCCCATTGCCACAATCAACTTGAGAACATTACCATCATCCCGAAAAGAAATCCCTGTCTCACTAGCAACTACTCCCTATCCCCCACCCCAGCACTGGAAAACCTTTCTCTTTTTTTTTTGCGGTACTGGGGATTGAACTCAGGGGCATTCTACCTCCAAGCTATACCCCCAGCCCTATTTTTTTTATTCTTTATTTTGAAACAGGGTCTCACTAAGTTGTGGAGTGCCTCACTAGGCAGCTGAGGCTGGCGGAGAACCCAGATCCTCCAGTCTCAGCCTCCCAAATGCTGGGATTACAAGCGTGCACCACCACACCCGGCTCACCTCATTCCTTTTTCATAACTGAATAATATTCCATTGGATGAATATGCCTCATTTTACTTATTCATCCTTTGATGTACAGTTGAGTTGTTTCCCTTTGGGGGCTGTTAGGAATAATGCTGCTATGAGCATTCATGAACAAGACTTCGTGGCATGTCTGTCTTCATTTCTCTTGGCAATTCATCTAGGAGTGGAATCTATTTTATTTTAAATGAAAAAAACAAAACAATCCCCCAACTCAAAATGTTTACAGTATGGAGTGGGTTTAAAATGTTAGCATAGCCGGGCGTGGTGGCGCACGCTTGTAATCCCAGCATTCGGGAGGCTGAGACCAGAGGATCCAGGTTCCTGGCCAACCTCAGCTACCTAGTGAGGCACTCCGCAACTTAGTGAGACTCGGTTTCAAAATAAAGAATAAAAAATAGGGCTGAGGGTATAGCTCGGAGGTAGAATACCCCGGAGTTCAATCCCCAGTACCGCAAAAAAAAAAAAAAAAAAAAAGAAATGTGACAAAAAAGGGTCTTCATTCATTCATTCATTCATTCATTCATTTGTTCATTCATCAGAGTACTATGTAGTGAGTACTTAGATGCCACTTGAATTTAATCAACTGCTTGAGTTTCTTGACACCCCTGAGTGTGAGAAACTCAGTCTGGAGAGGACAATGGACAGAAAACGCAGCACTGGACACAGGATGGAAGCCGTGACTCTTCTGTCCCCTCCCACTTGCGCACGTCCTTCCTGAGCCAGTGACGCTTCCCCTGGATTCCTGGTGTGAGATGCCTCTTGAGTCCTGGGCAGACACTGAAGGGAAGGAGAAGGCGGTCCCCAGGCACCGTGGCCTGGTGGGCGGGACGGAGGGTCCCAGGGGACGAGAGTGCTGGAGGGCCAGGTTGGCGCCAGGCCGCCTTGGGGCGCTCTCAGAGGACACACAGCCCTCGCGGGTTTTGTCATGTCAGACACATCCTAACTCGAGGGCTCGCCGAGCTTTCTGCTCTTAGAGGCTCCGTGCATCTTTGCTTTTAAAGAAGACGGTCCTGTGCTCGTGCATGGGGTACCTGCTGTGCATGGTACCTGCTTCCAAGGGATGGGGGGCAGGTCACACTTTATTTTGGCCTATTTTGCCTCAGAATCCCACAGACAGAGAGACAAGCAAACCAGCACAGAGCCTGGTCTTTGTGTTGGAGTCGCAGCTATACAGAAGACATTATTTTATTCTACCTCATGAAAACATCATTTTCTCATTTAGAATATATGAATATTGTACATGTATATATTAGGCTTTTTGGGGGGTACTGGGTATTGAACCCAGGGGTGCTCTATGTCCAAGCTTCACCCCCAGTACCTCTCCTTTAAAAAAAAAATATGTTTGAAACAGGATCTCATTAACTTGTTGAGGCTGGCCTCAAATCTGCTATTCTCCTGTCTCAGACTCCCAAGTATTGGGATTACAAGTGTGTGCCACCATGCCTGGACCCTTGTGATTTTCATAAAAGTGTATCTTCAATGGAGAAACATTTAGAAAATGTAGAAAAATAAATACATACAAAAACCAATTTGATCTCACATCACCCAGAGACAGAAATGATTGATTAGCATGTTGTGCCTTTCTTACAGTCTTTCTTCTAGGTGCTGTTTTATTACAGATATTTGCATTAAGACACGAATCATCTCACTTGGTATTTAATGCTGATGGTATTGGCAGGGGCTCAGGGGTCTTGACAGGAGGGGTCATCTTTAATGTACCTTTCTTCCCAGAGGAAGCCTGCATTTCTTCCTGTCTGGGCCACTAATTCGCCTCATCATAGCTGCTACCTGCAGGAACCCAGGGCACACCTAGCCAGCGCTGGCAGGGAGGGTTTCTGGAAGGGCCTGGGCTGGGTCCTGAGGCTGAGCCCAAGGTCAGGGATCCAGCCTGGCTCCAGGGCCTGAGCTCTAGCTCCCCAGCCTGGGGGGGGGGGCAGGTGCATTCCCATTGGGAGGGCCAGCGGGTGGGTCTGGCCTCCACCCACAGCCCAGCTTCTAAATCAGGACCCTGGATCTGCTGTGTCAAGTGACAGCTGAGAATCCCTGTGGCCTGGCATCCTCTGCCAGTGACAGGGGTGGGGGTGCAGCGGGGTGCTAAACAGCCAAGACCCTATTCCACCTCTTACCTGCCCTTCTCCCCAGGCTCATTGAGACTGGAAGCAACTTCTCAGAGAAAACAAACAAACAAGCAAAATACCCAGGCACCGGAGATAGCAAACCCAGTGCTGGTTTTCTCCATCCAGCAGTGGTGCAGCAAATTTTCACCAAGATGGAAAAGAAAGAAGAACCATAGAGGTTTGGTGCTGTAACTATTCTCCCAGGCCCCTCAGGACAGTTTTAGGAGGTGGGTGTCGCTGTCCTCACAACTCTACGGCGAGGTAGAAATTGAGGCTGGGAGAGTGGGGCGACTTGTCTGTGGTCATGTAGACAGCAGGGTGACTCCAGACATGCTGTCCACCCTAATGCCCCCCTGCACCAGCCCCAGGTCGTCCTGGGTGGCGTGTGTGCCCCTCTTCTCAGGCACTGAGCTTCCTGCTGATTCCCCACCTCCTATGTAGCAGGAACCCCGGGCTCCACACCTCCAATCCGGAAACCTGAATCCCAGCTTTCTGCAGACCCCAGGGCTGGCGGCATGTGTAAATATTTATCTAGTGAATGGATACACAGAGAGGAGGCCTGCAGGGGGGCACGATGGGCTGTGGCTCTCTCTCCACTGCAGGCTGTCGGCCTGCACAGGGCTGAGGATGCCTGTAGCCAGGCAGCACAGTGCAGTGGTTAGACACACAGACTCTGGGCCAGGTCTGAAGGTCTCAGCTTTCCAGTGGTGTGACCTTGGGTGAATGACCGTCCTTCTCTGCCTCCCCCCCCCCCCCCCCCATGAAACCGTGGAGTGGCACATGGTCCATCCCTGATCTCCAACTCAGCAGTGCTAGCGTGGGCGTTAGCACGGTGCCTGGCGCAAAGCAAAGCTTCTAGAGTGAAAACAAAATATTGGGTAACTGAGTCACAATTGCACATGGACTGGCTTTATGACGAGGGAACAGCCAGTGGCACCAGAAGATTCCTTGTAGGAGGTAATATGTCTGTTGTTCTGGAATCTCCCTGCCTAACCCCGTCTGTTACCCTCAGAGGCAACCGGAGTGGGCCTGGTGGGTGAGAGAGACTCAATGTCTCCTCTCATTGTTTTGTTTTGTTTTGTTTTTGTGGTACTGGGGATTGAACTCAGGGGCATTCTACCTCCGAGCTATACCCCCAGCCCTATTTTTTATTCGTTATTTTGAAACCGATCTAAGTTGCGGAGTACCTCACTAGGTGGCTGAGGCTGGCCACGAACCCAGATCCTCCAGTCTCAGCCTCCCAAATGCTGAGATTACAAGCGTGAGCCACCATGCCCGGCTTTCTCATTGGGTTCTTGTCCAGTGGATTTCAACCAATGAAGTCCAAGGACTAATGAAGACTATAAAAATATGAAGGGTTATCTTAAGCCAAGGAACAATAGAAAATGGAAAGACAGAATAGCGCCTTAGAGTCTGGCTTTCGAAACAGAGTAATCGCTTGAGATTCTCAGTGTATCTTTTACCCCTCCTATAGTTTTTCCTCTCTTCTCTTTGTGATTGGTCCCAATGTCTTTGCCAAATTTTCAATCCTTATTTTGAATTGATATCTTGTGGGCTGACAGACTTTAATCTTCTGGGGCTGGTTGGCTCTTAATCTCTGGTTGGCCTCCCAGCTTTGATTACCCTTGGAACTCGTCTGAATTGCCTCCTGCTTTGCCTCCTGTGGAAGGGGCTGAAGATCTGCTTTAGTTTCCATAGATCTTGCCTGGTCATCGTTGCCCCATGTCCTTCCTATTACCCTTCTCTGCTTTTGTTCCTTTTGCAGATGGTTTATCTTTACTCTTTCTGTTTTTTTTTTTTTTTTTTTTTTTTTTTTTTTTGCAGTATTGGGAATTGAACTCAGCGGCATTCTACCTCCGAGCTACACCCCCAGCCCTATTTTTTATTCTTTATTTTGAAACAGGGTCTCACTAAGTTGCGGAGGGCCTCACTAAGTAGCTGAGGCTGGCCCCGAACCCGGATCATCTGGTCTCAGCCTCCTAAATGCTGGGATTACAAGCGTGCGCTACCACGCTGGGCTTATCTTTACCCTTTCTGATCTGAGGTCCTCTACCCTAACTGCCTCCTTATGAGGGAGGAGGAAAGGAATGGAGGAAGGACCAGGAAGGAAGTGAGGGTCAGATCCGGTGGGGTGGAGGCGGAAGAGAGGGAAGGGGGAACCCCAGGTGCTACGATTCAGGGGACTTCCGGTCTGCCTGGCTCAGTGCATTGTGGGATACAAGCTGGGGGAAGCCTTTGGGGACCAAATGTGTGGAACTTTACAAGCTCGAATGAGAGCTGCGGAACCCAGCAGAACTCAGAATGGACGCTAATGACTTCCCTCTCCCTGCAAGTCGAATCGGCTGGCTTCTAGAAAGTTCCACAGATTCCTGAGGGTCCAGCCCTGTGGCTCTGCTCCCATCCCGGCGTCCAGCCCCCAGCGGGAGGGTGTGGACTCGAGCCGGCGCCAAGGAGGAACTGCTGCAGCGTAGCAGCTCTGGAATGCTGCGGCTGCAACTAACTCGCTCCAGATTCACTCAGTTCCCGTCAGAACATGAAACCAGAGGGGAAAAAACCCCGGAGGCCCGAGGCCCGATTGATCAGCTCGGAGCTTAGCAACAGCACAACAAACCGCTCCTCAGCTAGGTGCTTCCCAAAAGGCCCAGGGACCAGGCTGGCTCCGGCCCTCTGATGGCCAGCAGAGAGCAGGACCCCCTGGCCACCAGGGGCGTGGGGCTGTGGCTTGCAAGGCTCCTGTGGCCACAGGGCTCCCAGGAATGGCTGAAAACCCCGGCTCCCCATGAGCTCCCCCCAGGGGCACCCCTTGCCCTCCAATGCAGCCAGCTGGGCATCCAGGTTAGGTCTGCTGAGGGACAGACTTCCAGATGTACACAGGGGCCGGGGTACTCAACAGTTTAGAAGCATCCAGGTTGTTCTGCCATTCTCTGAGTCACATCTCTGCCTCCTCCACCACATCTGGCTGGCGGGGAGATGAGCTGCTCCTGACCCAGTTTTCCACCCCCCCCACCCCCCAGGCCAGGCCAGGCCAGCATCATATTCACTGGCCAGAACGATGGTATCATCAAATATCTCGCATATGGAAAAGTTCATTCAGAAATTGCTGTTTCAAATAAGTCCCCATCAGCCCTACTTAACCCTTAGCAGTTTGTTTATTGCCCTAGGGGACCCGGGAGGCTGGAGAAGGAGCTCTGGGAGAAGGTTAATCTTCACAGGAGGTGGTGAAGCCCGTCCTCTCTGTCTCGGAAGGAGAGGCGGCCTGGGGTTCCTGACTGCAGGCAGGGCATATAGTAGGAGCTCAGGAGGTAGCAGTTTTTCTGAGTCTGTTGAACCCCATACTATGTTGAACCCCATGAGGCAAGATGAGAAGAGAGAAGCCCAGATTGGGACTCAAGGTCACACAGCCAGAAGGGGATACGGCCAGTGAGTTCAGGCCTTGCTGTGGACAGAGAAGCCAGCCTCTGATGGGCCCGCTAATGCCACCCCTTCCCTGAAGGTTGAGGGAGAAGGACTATGTCCAGGGCGGGAACTTCCAGGGTTCAAAGCACAAGATCTGCTGGACAGCAGGAACCATGAGGGAGATGCCCTGGGTTCTTCTGGTGTGGCCATTGAGGGATCTGAGGCAGGGGACTGTCCAGGATGGGGACTCTGGGCTCACCCGACCTCTCCTCCATTGGAACCTGCTCTAGGCCTTGCTGCAGAGACAGCAGTCAGGACAGACGGTCTTCATTTGGGGCCAGGAACGTGGCAATCCCCCTTCCGTCTGCTTCACTGCCTGACTTCATCAATAGGGTGCAGAGTAGCCCTGAGGAGAGAGACCCATCCAGACCTTCAGGGCCCTGTCTCAGATGCTAGGAGGTGCGCAGTGGGTTCCTCTGTGGCCCCAGCCCCAGCTGGAGCCCCTGGCCCACCGCTGGCTGGCCCGCCTGGGCAAGGAACTTATCACTGGATCCCGGTGTTTTGCCTTGTGGGAACCAAGAAGGTTAAGCCGCCCTTGTGGGGTGTTCCTGGAAGGCACCCCACATATGGTTCATTACAGCCCTTATTAGAGGAGGCACTCCTCCCCTTCCCAAAGTATGGCTCTGAACCACCAGCACCAGTGTCACCTGGGAACCTCTGAGAAATGAGAATTCCCCTCCCCAACCCAGACTCTGGGGACAGGGCCCAGGGGTCTGTGTCTCACAAGTCCTCTCGGGCTTTCTGATGTACCCTTATGATTGAACACCACTCTTTTAAGGCACCTGCGCCACTTCTCTGCCCTAAAGCCTCCCATGGCTCCCCATCGCCTCTGGATAAAGTCCAAAGAAGCCTTCCCCTGTTGGCCCAGGCTGATGTGGGGTTTCGGCCTGTTTCCCAGTCCGATGATAGGCTGCCGAGGACGGAGCCTGTGACTCAGCCTTGGTCCTGTTTGACTGGCACCTCGCCAGGCTGGTGGACAGTGAAGAGGACAGGAGAAAATGGTGGCATCTGCTGACCATGCGTGTGGCCCCTGCCGCAGTCCAGGGTCGGGTTCTGGCCCTTGCTCTGTTGCCGTGTGAACGGGGAGACTGGTCTTGCTACTTGGAGCCTCAGTGTTCACACCCATCCAATGGGGATAAACGTGTCTGCTAGGTTACCTGAGGATCAAATCAGCTCATCCATGCAGAGTGCTCAGCCTGGTGCCTCGCCAACGGCAGGTATCACAGGGCTCTAACTTACCCAGCCTCCAGGACAGAGGTTTCAGAAGTCAGAGTTTCTCAGGGTCTACAAAGGGAAATAAATCATGTATTACCTAACACATGAGGATCTTCTCCCACAAACAAATCCACTGGTGCTTTTGCACCAAAATGTACAAATATATGAAAGTGGAAAAAAAAAAAAAGGACTATCAAAAAATAGCTTTCCATCAGTTCAGGCCATGCTAAGTCTCTTAGGCTTTATCCAGAAGGCAGTAGGGAGCCTTCCAAGGCTTTAGAGCAGGGAAGTGGCATGATCAGGTGGATGCCTTACGAGTTGTACCCAAATTATGAGCACACCTCAGAATCTCCTCAAGTGCTTGATAAACAGGCTGCTGAGCCCCACACGCTGTCACTGGGACCCCATGGCAGCCGGTGAGGAAGGCATGATCACCATCCCCTTTTACAGGTGACAGAGCCCTGAGGCTTGGGGCTTTGTGGATAAGAGAGAGTGAGTGGAGTGGATGAGCCTTCTGTGGGCTCGGGGAGAGGCTTGTAGCAGAGGAGAGAACAGAGGCATCGGGGTTCCGGTCCTGGTTCCGCCTCTCCTTGGCTGTTTCACCCCAGCCTAGCCACCTTGCTGCCCTGTACCTCAGTTTTCCCACCAGCAAATGGGACGAGTGGTCAGTCACTCTTTGGAGAGGTCAAAGAGGAGGCGCTGAGATGGGGGTGCTGGGAGCCCTGTCGGCTCCGCACTGGCCTGAGGCGGTCCCGCTGAGCCCCAGAATTCCCCAGGCTTTGCCTGGCCCTTGCCCGGCCCACACCCGGCATGCCCAGGCCTGGGCCTCAGCGCGAGGAGCAGTCCTGCCAGTGAGTCTTGCCCAAACACTGTGAGGCCTGTTGGTGCTGCTCCATGGTGACGGTGCTCCACGCTGGGCAGGGGACGGGGGACGGGGGATGGGGCAGCTTCTTGCCTGCTACAGCGCTCCTCTGTATCTATCCAGAAGAATTAGTGGGCACACTACAGTGCCACGTGTGTGGCAGTGCAAGTCAAGCCATGGAGCCCGCCTAGGTGTCCGTCAGCAGATGGAGGGATAAAGCAAGTGTGGCGTGTACACACAATGGAGTTTTACTCAGCCAGAAAGAAGGACAAAATTATGCCATCTGCAGCAAAGTGGATGGAACTGGAGAGCGCTATGTTGGCAAGTGAAATAAGCCAGACTTGGAAGGACCAGGGCTACATGTTTTCTCTCGTATGTGGGAACTCTTGAGACTTCAGGGCTTGGGCCTCCTTGCTCTCCCTGCCCTTCTTTTTTTTATTTTTTTATTTTTTTGGTGCATTGTAATCTTACATCTTTGTTAGGTACAAGCTGGTAAAGGCATACATGCACACATTTCTCATTTAACCCTTCCCCAATTCCCGCTCCACTCCCTCGCCCTCCCTCCTTCTCGAGTTCAGTTTAGTGATTGATTTTGATATGTTTGTGAAAGTACATCATGTGCATTAGGGTGTTTCTTTCCACCCCCCTCCCCATCACCTTCAGTTAAGTCACCTTCTTTGCTCACCTAAGGATTCTCCTTCTTCGTCTACAGTCCCTCTTATGACCCACTTTCTCCCTAGCTTCTGCATATTAGGGAGAACATACGATTTTTTACTTTTTGCGACTGACTAATCTCACTTAACATAATGTTTTCCAGTTCCATTCATTTCCCTGCAAATGACATGATTTTGTTCTTCTTTATGGCTGAGTAAAATTCCATTGTGTACATATTCCTTAGTTTTGTAATCCATTCATCTGTTGATGGACATCTTGGCTGGTTCCATGGTTTGGCAATTGTGAATTGTGTGGCTATAAACATAGATACACATGTATCGGTCTGATAGTTTGATTTCCATCCTTTTGGGTAAATACCCAGAAGTGGTATTGCTGGATCTCCCTGCCCTTTCTAACAGAGAGAGGGGCCCAGGCACAAGCATTCGGGAGGCAACAACGTTCAGATAGAAGATGTCATGTTGTTTTATGTATCTTTCTATTTATGTTTGTTTCCTGGAGCCAGGCTACCTGGGTTCCAAATCGTAAGACTGCTGCTTTCCAGCTAGGACCTTGTGCAAGTCACCTCAGGTCACCGCGCCTCAGTTTCCCCATCCATATCATTAAGAAAGAACGGGACCCATCTCACAGGACTGTCATAGGGAAGAGGGAGTTAATGTTAGCATTGTGCCTGGCAGAGTGCCGGCACATGGTTAAGCACCAGTTTTATTCATTTTTATGACAACCTTTTGTGGATAGAAAGTGATTCCAATTTTCTATTCAAGGTGGCAATATAACAGTTCCTTCCAGGAGCAATTTAGCTCACGGAACCAGTTAATAACAAAGATTAAGTTCTGCAGACTTAGCAAAAATCATCAAAGTGCTATGTGAGCAACTGGGTTTGGGGTAATGATCCTCTGGCTTTTATTTAACCAGTTCAAATAAGTTTTACTTCATGCTAGCCTCTAAAAAAAAAAGTGCTTTATGCATATTTGAACTATTTGAATTTTTGCAACAACCTTGTGAGGCAGGAACTTGTATGATCTCTGTTAGACAGGTGAGGAGACCGAGGCACTGAAAGGCCAACATTGCACAGCTGGTAAGCAACTCAATTGTAATTTGTAATTTCTGGCTCTAGCACCTGAGCTCTTGGCCACACTGCTGGGCAGGCCCTTTTGCAGAGGGGGACACTGAGGCCCAAAGAAAGGAGCTTGGCAGACTCCTGGGTCTGGGATGGACCAGGGACTGAGAATAACAACGGGCCTGGTTGCCAACATGGAGTCCAAGGCCTTCCCAGTCCCTTGGCTCAGCTGTCCCTGTTGGGACAAGCTTGCTCTCCTGTGTCACAGACACAGACAAGGTCCCCTCAATAGCAACATCTCTGATAAGATGGACCAGTGTCCCTTGGGATAAATGTGGGGTAGCCTGGGTACAAGGAACAGGGGCTGCCCAGCGGGCCGGGCTCTTACTCTGTCCTGCTGAGTCTTCACCACTACTCTGTGACATGAGCAAAGGGGAAACTGAGGCCCAGCAGAGTGGAGTGACCCACCCTTGGTGGCAACTAGGGAGAGGCAGGGCCAGGGTGTGAGCAGGCCCCAAGGCGCCCTTTCCTCCTAACAGTCCCCGGATGGCCTTGCAAGTGCCTCACCCCCTCTCCTCCATGGCCTAGTGGGCCTCCCAACCCCAGGGCCTGGACCACTTAGCTCCATCCATTCTCCTGGCCACAGGTATTGGCCCAGGGTGGTCACGTGACCCGAGACCGAGTGGCAGCTGTCAGGACTCAGAGTTGGGAGTTTTGCTTGAGGTGCCGGGTTCATCTTTTTTCCCTGGTGGTGTGTGTGTGTGTGTGTGTGTGTGTGTGTGTGTGTGTGCGTGTGTGTGTTTTGCTGCCCCAACTTTTCAATAAAATAATACACAAAAAAGGATACTTGTCAAGTTATAAAATGCCCCCTCTTCCCCTTTCTCCCTCCCTTTCTTCCTTCTACAAATAATAACAAAGATTCCAGCTGAGTGTTGTGTCAGGCAGGTGAATAAGTCAACCCTCCTGGAATCCACAGTCTAGCTGAGGATGTAGACCAGCAACCAGTTAATTATCACCTGTGCTAATTGCCCTGATGGTAGAGTTCAGCCTTGCTGTAATTGGAGCAGGGAGGAATGGGCTGCCTCGCCCGTCCCAGGTGCAGGGGGTGGGTCAGCGAGGTGGCCCCTGAAGGCAGTAGGAGACTGGGTGAAGAATCCTGGGAAGGTATTCCCGACCGGGCTCAGCCCGTGCAAAGGTGTGCAGGCCTCAGACAGGAGGCGTGGTGTGTGTGCTCTGGAACAGGTGAGCACATCAGGGTGGTAGAGGGCAAGGCGCTGGGTTTGGGAGGTTGAGGCATAGGCTGGAGAGGTGCCTGGGTTGCCATGACCAGAAGGGCATCTGAGATGGGATCCTGAGCTGCTGGGGAGCCGCTGCAGGAGTCCAAAGTACAGCATGGCACAGCAGAGCGTACCCCGGAAGGCCTCGTGGGGCACAGGCAGGCAGCTGGTGTAGCAGGCCTGGGGTCTGCACCTGGGGCCTCTCTGGAGTCTGGTCCCACAGCCCTGTGCCCCAGGCTCTACCCTCCCTGCAGAGGCGTCCAGATCCACTAGCCCCTCCTGCACCATCAGTGAAAGCCCGTCACACTAAGCAAAGACAGGGTCCGGGTCCTTGGGCCACCTTGACCCAGCCCCCTAGCCCAGCCCTGCTATTTATGGCCAGGCAGTCTTGGACAAGTCACTTCTCTTCCAGAAGCATTGGTGCTGTAAGCAGAGTCCCACCTGCTTCACAGACCCGCTGAAGCCCAGGCTCTGCACCCCGGTCGAGAGTGCCTCCAGGGGTGTCCACACCCAGGTTCCCACGCTCCCTCGTCTCTGTGCTGAGTCAGACCCTTGACAAGCTTTGCTGCTCAGTCGTGCACCAAGGACTCCACCCCCTCCCTGCTCACTCCAGGTCACAGCCTGGGGACCACTCACCAGTGCTCAGAGGACACAAGACGTTGCTGGAACTGCTGAAGGCCCACACTGCCCCGGTGGCCTCACACTGGCCTGGGTCACGGTTGCCATATTTTCTCTGACCTTTCTGTGAGTCAAGGGACCAACACAGGCTCAGGGCAAATAGTCTCCCCATCCATCCATTCACCCATCCATCCTTCTTTTTTTTTTTTTTTTTTTTTTTTTTTTTGCGGTACTGGGGATTGAACTCAGAGGCATTCTACCTCCAAGCTATACCCCCAGCCCTATTTTTTATTCTTTTTAATTTGAAACCGAGTCTCACTAAGTTGCGGAGTGCCTCACTAGGTAGCTGAGGCTGGCCTCGAACCCGGATCCTCCGGTCTCAGTCTCCCGAATGCTAGGATTACAAGCGTGCGCCACCACACCCATCCATCCATCTATCCATCCGTCCTTTGTTTGTCTATCATCTGTCCACACATGTATCCATCCACCCCTTTATCCATTATCTGTTCCCACATCCATTTGTCCATTAGCTCTCCATCCATCCGTCCATCCATCCTTTGTCTATCATCTGTCCATACATGTATCCATCCACCCCTTTATCATCTGTTCTCACATCCATTTGTCCATTAGCTGTCCCTCCCTCCTTCCCTCCCTCCCTCCTCACTGAGCCCTTTCTCTCCACCACGCACTGTGTTGAGCTCTGGAGAGAAGAGGCCGACTACACACATCATGGAGCACGGGTGCAGGGCTGGGGGTTGAGGCCCGAGGCCAGAGAGGTCTGCAGGGTCAGCGTAGTCTGGTGGGGGAAACACACACACACACACACACACACACACACACACACACACACACACACAAATGCGATACCTTTAGACTGTCACGGTATCATGCAGGAAGAAAACATGGTGGGGCCACCCAGGGAGAGGCGATGGGGTCCTGAGAGTGCTGGCCATGTGACACAAACTGGACTTCTTGTGACTGGGCTTGAGGGAGTGTAAGGAGCAGCAGCTGGGGAATGCTGGGGCCTGAGGGAGGACTGCCCTCCCTCCAGAGTGTGGAGGCCTCTGGGGCACAGGCCCCACCTGCTCACGGGGGAAGGCCAGGGGTCATGGCTCAGGTCTGCCGCTCCCGACTCTGACCTTGGGCAGGTCACCTCCCTGTTAGACCCAGGTTTCACGACCTCTAGACTCCTCCCGAGTGCCGACGATAATATACATAAAACAACATTTCACAGCCCAGAGGGTGCCTGGCACCCAGGCAGGCCACACGCCTGTGATTTTTCACTGTCTGATCTCCCTCCCTTCTCTCCTTCTCTCCAGCGCCCTGGGGACTTCCCAGGCCCCGGACCTCTGCTTTGCCGTCTCCTCCTGGTTCCCATCTGTAAAAGGGGACAGTGCCGAGGAGGTGCTCAGCTGGTGCTAGTGCTATTGTGGTTGCTGCAAGTCAATCGACACTTACTCTGCGCCTTACAGAGTGTGGCCACTGCCTGTATTTCATGTCCTGTGCCTGCCCCATCCTCCACCAGTTCTTGCCTTCTCCTGGTGATGTGCAGGGGCCTCCGCGGCTCCTCTGCCCGGCTCTGGCTCCCTCTCCACTCCCTCTCCTTGGTCACCCTGTAGTGTTACTGTTTTATTTTCTCTGGATGCTTGCCAGGGCCTGAAGGGATCTTTCTTCTTTCTCTTATTTACTTGTTTATTATGTTTTCCCCTTTGGTTTGGAGGGGCAAACTTTCATCCTGTTCCCTGTGTCCCCCCAGTGCCAGTTGCATAGAAGGTGTGCAATACTTCTGTGTCAGAGAAAAAGGCGGAAGACAGGCTAGGAAGGAGGAAGAAAGTAGGAGGGATGAAGGAGAGGCCTGTGGAGGGGCCAGCGGGGCGGGGGGGGGGGAGCCCAGGCCTCCCCTGTGCTACTTCCCATGCTAGTGGACCTGGGAACACTGTAGGGCTGCCTGGGAGGCATGAGCTGATGGGGTTTCCAGGCTGGAAAATCCTCCAGTGCGCCTTGACTGCAGACCTGGTTCCTCGCAAAATTGTGCCTCTTTCGTGGAGGAGTGTGCTTTGGGCACCAATGAGGGGCCTCTGCTGCCACCTGCTGGGCATCTGGGGAAAGGGTTCCTGTGGTCATCTTTGGGGGGAGGGGTGTCCTGAAAGCTGTATATTTATTCATAATCGTCACAGTGACAGTGATAGCACCTGCTATGGTTTATTACATGGCTGCTACATGTCAGGCTGTGCACCTGGCACTTTAAAGACACCTTGAAATATGGCTGCTATTGTTCTGTATTTGGACAGACAACGAGGAAACTGAGAGGGAGGGAGAGAGGGAAGGAGGGAGAGGGAGAGAGAGGGAAGGGAAGGGGAGGGAAGGGGAGGGAGGAATGGCTTGGTCCAGGCCCCAGGTTTGAGAACCGTCAAACCTGCTTCTAACCCCGGTCTCTCTGTCCCCCACTTGGGCTAAGCGGCGTCCTAGAGGAAGGCAGCGAGGGAAGGAGAGGGTGACAGAGTGGACTGCACAGCAGACTCCAGGAAGGCTCAAGTCCTCTCACGTCACCCAGTCCCAAAGATGGGGAAACTGAGGCATGGGTGGAGTGTGGGGCAGAGGGAGTGTGGCTGGAGCCCTGGCAGTCCACCTGAAGAAGTCAGGCTTACACACGGGTCCACAGCCCGTGTTCACCTCCTCAAGTTCAGGAGCTTTAGGGTCAGGTTGGTAGCGTGAGCCAGGAGACCCTCCAGGGCTTGGACTCCAGGGGTGTGCTCTGCGTGCACAGCTGCTGGGGTCAAGGGCCCCACCTGCCTCCAACGGAGGACATGTTGCTGATGTCAGAAAGACCAGCGCTCTTTGCCTGGCCCTGCTGCTTTCTAGCTCTGTGATCTTCACCTCTCTGAGCCTCAGTTTATTCCTCTGTAAAATGGGACCAATCGCAGTCCTGACCTCTTCAGGCTCACCTGAGAATCAAGTGAAAACAGGTTCATAGAGCCCGGGGCGCTTGGTCAGCCCTCAGTAGATGGCTCTGAAGGATCCCACAGACACATCCCAGCTGCGCCTCCTTGCCTCTCCAATGTGGAGAAGCAGGTACTGTGTTGTGATGCTTCTGTAGAGTTGGGGAAACTGAGTCACTGGGCCAGGAAGGGCCTAGGCCCAGGCTTCAGCCTGAGTCACAGCCCTAATGCCAGGAACCTCCTCCAGACACCCCCACCCAGGAATGCTTCAAGCCTCGGCCTGCCGCCTCCTCCCTCCCTGACCACCCCCCGGGGGTGCTGGTGGAAGCCCACCATAGCCAGGGGGCTCCGTGGTGGGGGCTTCCCTTCTTCTCAAAGGCAGGCACCGCCTCCTTTAGCTTTCTCACGGAGGAGCAAGCACACAGTAGGAGCCTGCGGTGTACCTGATGACTGACTCCAGGCTTCCAGGCACACTTATTTTTTATTTATTTATTTATTTTTCAGCACTGGGGATTGAACTCAGGGGCATTCTACCTCCGAGCTATATCCCCAGCCCTATTTTTTATTCTTTATTTTGAAACCGGGTCTCACTAAGTTGCGGAGTGCCTCACTAGGTAGCTGAGGCTGGCCATGAACCCGGATCCTCCGGTCTCAGCCTCCCGAATGCTGGGATTACAAGCGTGTGCCACCACGTCCAGCTCCATGCACGTTTTTATCACCATTTGAAGGCTAACGAACCTCTCTGAGGTGCTCTGCCCAGGTCCTACAGCTACGTGGGAGCTCGCCCCTGTCGTGTCCAGCAGAGAAAGCCCTGGTCGCTGGACTCCCGGGCCAGGCCAGCTCCCCAGCCCAGGCCTGGGATCAGAGGGTGCAGCAGGAAGCCCCTCCCAGCCCGACTTCCCCAGAACTAGGACAGCTTTGACATCAGCAGGTCCACATTCCTGCCCTCCGGCTCCGGGGCGGGGTACTGATTTCCTCCCTTGGGCACTGGCATCACAAACAGGAAGCTGGGTCAGGTGGGCGGGCCTGGCGGAGGGCATGGGGGAGGGGGTGGTGTCCACTCCAGGCCTCCAGTCCCAGCAGGTGCCTACCTGGCCCCGGGCACCTGGGAAGGAGGAAAGTCTGTTAGAACTGCCCTGAGGGCGCTACTGTCCCCAAAGCTCCCCACAGAGGCCTCGCTGGTCCCACAGGCAGGCGGCTGGCTCCCACTGATGAATGCTAATGGCTCCAGCCATGGGCTTCCCATGGGCCTCTCATGCAGTTCTCACTAGCTCTCCACCTAGCTTCCTCTGACAGGTGAGGACACCAAGGCATGGCAGGTTAAGGTAGTTGGCCCAGTCCCACAGGCAGGGCAGGGATTTGGCCCCGGAGGCGGGGTGGTGGTCCAGAGCTGGCACCTGGAGTTTAACAGGCCACAGCCTCCTGCCCGCTCAGCCCCTCAGGCTGCACTGGTGGAAGCGGTCTGTCCTGGCCTAACCTCTTCCCTGGCTCCCTCCCCTAGGGGCCAAGTCCACGCTCTGAGGCTTCTGTGCCTTGGCTCTTTCGCTGCCTCTAGCTCCCCGGCCTGATCTCTTCCTTTAAATGTAATGAGCCACTTCTGAGCCCTGAAACCACTCTTTTTTTCCCCATCTGGACCAACTTCCATATGGGAGAAATCCCAGGTCAAAGGACAGACGAGGTCCGTACCAGGTCACAGGATTGGTGAGGGGCCGGTCTGGAGTCCCTGCCCAGATCTGGCTGGCCCGAAGCCTTCCCTGCTCAGGACTGCCAAGAGTCCATGTGCAGAGGAATGGCCGGGCCTGTTCTGATGGAGCCGGGAGCCTGCACTGAGGTGATCTCCTGGGCGAGTGTGAGCACCCTCCTGGCTGTCTGATGGGTCCTGGGTTGGCACAGAGACTGCAAGACCTCGGTGGGGGTTTTCTGCCCTGCCCCCCAAGGGCACCAGCCTTTCCCCATCTAGGGAGCAGCCCAAGCTCCATGCCCTTCCCCTGGAGCCTGCAGTGGCCACTCCCAGCATGGCTGTGAGTGTGAGTGTGTGTGTGTGAGTGTGTGTGTGTGTGTGTGTGTGTGTTCCTACACGCCAGGAAAGGCTGTGCAGACCTGCAGTTCTCATGCTTGGCCCTGCAGCAGAATGCCTAGAACGCTGTGGGGAGACAGATGGTAGGGCCCATCCTGAGCCTCAGTGTGGGGCCCTAGACCATGCTTTAAGAACCACTGGTGCCCAGGAAGCTGGGTGCAGGTGTGGTCACTGAGCAGCAAGGGGTGGGAAAGGGGTCCCCGAACTCCACTGGGTACAGCTGTGCCTCAGTTTTCCCACCTGCAAACATGGCAAACAGCAATGCCTACCTACCCCTCAGAGTAGTAAGGACAGAAGGGCATATGAAAGGGAGGGAGCAGAACTTGCTTTTCTTTCCCACTCAGAAGTCCATTTTCGGGCTGGCTCCTTCCAAGGATATTTGCTGAACGAATACATCTAATCCTTTCCCAGCCCCACGGGCTCCAGTTCCCAAGGGAGAAGCATGGATTTTTTGCCCACTTCTGAGGGGCAGAGTGTCCACAGGTCACAGCTGGGAAGTGCCAGGGGAGGGGTCACACCAGGGGCTCAGCCCCAGCTGCCTGCAGTGCTCACCCCTGCAGGAGGAGACACCAGGCACCTGGCTCCTTCCTCCCGTTTGGGAGCACACCTGTAACTCCAGGAGTCCTGCCTTATCTACTGTTTTGTTTCCCATGATTTCAGTTACCTGTGGTTAGAAAACAGTACATGGAAAATTCCAGAAATAAACAATTCATAAGTTTTAAATTGTGCCCCTGGCCTGAGACAGGAATCACCTCTCTGTCCAATGCATCCACTCTATATACACCTGTTAACCATTTAGGAGGCGTTTTGGTTATCAGATTAACTATTGTGACATTGCAGTGCATGTTCTCAGTCACCCTTATTTGACTTGAGAATGGCCCCGGAGCGTGAGAATAGTGGTGCCGGCAACTCAGATATACCAAAGAGCAGTTGTAAAGTGCTTCCTTTAACCGAAAAGATGAATGTTCTTGATTCAAAAAGGGAGAAAAAGAAAGAATTGTTTTCTGAGGTTATTAAGATCTACAGTAATAAGATGAAATTGTGAAGAAGGAGAAAGGAATTCATGGTGGTTTTGCTGTTGATCTCAAACGACAAAAGTTACAGCTACAGGTCAGGATGAGAGTACTTAGTTAAGATGGAAAAGGCATTAAAATCGTAGATGGAAAGATATAGTATATATAGGGCTTGGTGCTATTTGTATTTCCAGGCCTTTACTAGGGGGGTCTGGCCCATAGAGTATGTCCTGAGAACAAGGGGAGGGCCTGAATACACCTCTGCCCAGTGGGCCGGCTGTGGATTTCCCAGGTTGTGGCGCCCTCTGGTGGTCAGGTCACACGGCGAGGAGGGCAGAGAGCCTGATCCAGGACTGCAACCTCACTCTCTGTGGGATTTAATCACATGCTGATTGAACCTTCCATTCCATACACGTGTGTGGAGTGTCTACCGGGTGCTCACCACTGGGACACGCAGTGGGGGACACACTGGGACCAAGAGAGACCAGGGCTGCTCTGGCCACACCAATGGAGAGGACAGAAGTGATTCACAGACTCAGAGGGAACAGAAATGTATGAAAAGAAGCTGGGTGAGGTGATGCATGCTTGTAATCCCGACACTTGGGAGGCAGGGACAGGAGGATCACAGGCTCAAGGCCAGCCTCAGCTCATGCCAGCGAGATCCTGTTTCAAAATAAAAAATAAAATGAGGCTGGAGGTGTAGCTCAGAGGTACAACGCCAGTAACAAAAAACAAACAAACAAACAAACAAACAAACAAACAAAAAAGGGCATGTGTGGGCCCAGCTGGAGGACAGCCTTCTTTAGACCCAGGAGAGAGGCCCTGGGAGAAATCTGCTCTGCTGACACGTGGGTCTTGGACTTCCAGCCTCCAGAGTGGAGAGAGAATAAGTCCCTGTCCCTTTAAATCCCCAGGCTGTGGTACTGTGTTATGATGTGGCTTGACCTTGTCACGGTGCCCCTTACTCTTCCTACTCTCCTTCCATAGTTACCAGCCTTTTTTCTATCCAGGGTTTATTTTGGTATTTTATTTTGGCCTATATTGTAGTTTACCAATGTTCTTTTCAACTGTATTTAATCTCTTTTTAAATGTATTAGTTCTCAGTTTTACTGACTCTTCCTTTCTTCTTTTTTTGGTGGCACTGGGGACCAAATACAGGGACATTTTACCTCTGAGCTACATGCCCACCCCTATTTTATTTATTTATTTTTGAAGCAAGGTCTCGCTAAGTGAGTGTACACTGGCCCTGAGCCTGCAATCTTCCTGCCTCAGCCTCCCAAGTACTGGATTTACTGGCATATGCCACCAGGCCTAGCAGATTCCATATATTTAAAGTATCTAACTGATGAGAGATGAAAAATAATTGATACTCAGATTTGGCAAAGTTAGAGGGAAGTGGCTTGTCCCCCTACAGTGGGGCTGTTAACTGTTTTCCTCTTTCTGGGGGGCGCTTTGTCAACACAGATCTAAATTCCTAGGCCTATGTGTATAGTTATTCACTAACAGTTTCTCCTGGAGGAATTTATGGAAGCAGCTGAGGGATGAACAAAGAGATCTTCAAGGACCTACCTAACAGTGTTGTTGGTAATGAAACATTTTTGCATGCAATCAAAATGCTTATTAATAGGAGAAAGATGAATAAATTATGGAGCACCCAATCAATGAATAATGGAAGTGCATTTGCTAAAATGAATGATAAAAATGCACAAAAGCAACCCAGAAAATGCCAATATGTAGTATGAAAGGAACCCTGGACATCCTTGCTGAGGAAGCAGCTTGGGCAGGAGTCCCTCCCTGAGGGTGGGGGAGAGAACAAGCTCTCTGGTGTCTCCTCTAAGGGTACTAATTCCAACAGGGAAGGAGGCCTCCACTGCCATGATCCAACCACCTCCCAAGGACCCCATCTCCCATTACCACCAATGTGGAGGTTAGGGCTTCAACATAGGAATTTGGGGCATTAGGATTCCTGTCCTATCCCTACTAAAACAGCTTCCCCCTTTGCCTGTTTTCTCAAAACCA
>PVLC010026312.1:0-22825 GCA_004027655.1 Graphiurus murinus | reverse complement strand
AAAAAAAAAAAAAAAAAAAAAAAAAAAAAAAAAAAAAAAAAAAAGGCCAGCCTCAACAATTTAGTAAAACTCTCAGTAACCTAGCAAGACCCTGTTTCAAAACAAAATAAGATAAAAAGGGCTAGGGTATAGCTGGAAGGTAGAATGCCCCTGGGTAGGTTCAATCCCCCCCCCCAATACACGAGATACTTGGCTAGCGACTAGCTGCCACCTATATCCACCACCTGTTACCTTGCCCTTCAGCTTCAGCCATCTTCTGAATGTCATTGTCTGAACTCGAGGACCAGAACCAGAACTGCCCAGCTGAGCCTTTCTCCAGTCCAGACTCAGAAGACATGAGAGGGAATAAAATGACTGTTCTTCTTTTCCTCCTCCTATAAAAATAGGGCTAGGGGTGTAGCTAGGAGTTAGAATGCCCCTGGCTGGGTTCAATCCCCAGTTCTGCTGAAAAAAAAAAAAAAAAAAAAAAAAAGAGGCTTGCACAGGGCATGCTGGTGGGTGCCAGAGTGTAATTTTAGTACTTGGGAGGTTGAGACAGTAGGGTTTCAGGTTGGAGGTCAGCTGCAACAATTTAGTGAGATCCTCAGAAATTTAGTGAGACCCTGTTTCAAAATAAAAAACAACCAGGCATGGTGGCCACACATGCCTATAATCCCAGTACTTGGATAAAAAAATGTTCAAAACTAGCCTCAGCAACTTAGCAAGACTGTTTCAAAATAAAAAATAGAATAGAAGCCGGGCGTGGTGGCGCACGCTTGTAATCCCAGCATTCGGGAGGCTGAGACCGGAGGATCCGGGTTCGCAGCCAGCCTCAGCTACCTAGTGAGGCACTCCGCAACTTAGTGAGACTCGGTTTCAAAATAAAGAATAAAAATTAGGGCTGGGGGTATAGCTCGGAGGTAGAATGCCTCTGAGTTCAATCCCCAGTACCGCAAAAAAAAAAAAAAAAAAAAAAAAAAGAATAGATCTGGCAGTGTAACTCAGAGATAGAATGCCCCTGGGTTCAATCCCTAGTACCATAAAATAAAATAAAATAAAATATAATATAATATAATATAATATAAATAAATAAAAGAGGTGTATAGTCCCAGTTACTGTGGAGGCAGAGGAAGGAGGATGACAAGTTTCAGGCCAGCCTGGGCAATATTCATTCATTCATTCATTCATTCAGCAGTACTGGGGATTGAACCCAAGGGCATTCTACCTTCGAGCTATATCACCAGCCCCATTTCTTATTTTTTATTTGGAAACAAAGACTCATGAGTTGCTGAGGGAGGACCTCACTAAGTAGCTGAGGCTGGCCCAGAACCTGTGATCCTCCTGTTTCAGTCTCCCAAGTACTGGGATTACAAGCGTGAGCCACCATGCCCGGCTCAGCCTACACAATTTAGTGAGACCCTGTCTCAAAATAAAATATGAAGTCAGTTGCTGTGACCCATGCCTATAATCCCAGTATTTGGGAGGCTGAGACAGGATAATCACAGGCTGGATGTCAGCCTCAGAAATTTAGTGAGACCTTGTTTCCAAATAAAAAATAAAAAGGGCTGGGAGTATATCTCAGGAGTAGAATGCCCCTGGTTTCGTCCCCAACCACCAGTACCAAAAGGAAAAGAAAGAAAAGAAAAACAACAACAAACAATAAAAAGGGCTAGCTAGGGCTTGTAGTTCAGTAGTGAAGAGTTCTCGGGCTCAAGCCTCAATACCCCCCCAACCCTGCAAAACACACACACACACACACACACACAATTTATTTATTTATTTAATTTATTTTGTGGTACTGGGGATTGAACCCAGAGGCATTCTACCTCTGCGCTACACCCCCAGCCCTATTTTAATTTGGAAACAGGGTCTTGCTAAGTTGTTGACAGTCTCACTACTTTGCTGAGGCTGTCCTCAAACCTGCGATCCTCCTATCTCAGCTTCCCAAGAACTGACAAGTATGAGCCACCACTCTCGGCCTACACAAAATTTATGCCTAAATTCCACTGGACCTTCCGCGCAGGGCTCCAACCTCTCCCATACACTGGTGGCTGCGCCTCAGCCCCTCCCGCCGGCTCCCTCTTGGCCCCGCCCCCAGTCCACCCACCGGCTCTCTTGCGGCCCCGCCCCCAGCTACGCGCTTGCTGCCCCGCCCCTAGTCCACCCATCCGCTCCCTTGTGGCTCCGCCTCCATCCCACCCACTGGCTCCCTCGCGGCCACGCCCCCACTCCACCCGCCGGCTCCCTTGCGGCCCCGCCCCTAGTCCACCCACCCTCTCCCTTGTGGCCCCGCCCCCACTCCACCCATCGGCTCCCTTGCGGCCCCGCCCCCAGCCCTCCCACCTGCACCGGGCGGCGGCTGTCATGGATGGCGTTGTGTCCTAACGGTCTGCGCTCTCAGAAGCGACCCAGAGGACAGGGCTTAGCTCCACTGGCCGGGGGCAGACAGCTGCGGAGGAGTGCACCAGGGCGCGGCCCTCGACGCCATGGTCCCGGGCCAAGATCAGCAGCCACAGGGGCTGGCTGTCCACGAGGCAGCCAGCCCCGCACACCTGGCGGCAGCGGCGGGCAAGGAAGGGTCAAGGCGCGGCTGGCACTGGCCGCCTCCAGTTGTGCAGTCTCTGCCGGCCCCGCCCCTACAGGCATACGCACCCCAAGTTTTTTTTCAGTATTGGCGTTTCAACCCAGGGGCATTCTACCTCCGAGCTACACCCACAGCCACAGCCCTATTTTTTATTTTTTTGAAACAGGGTCTCACTGAGTTGCAGAGAGCTTCACTAAGTATCTGAGGATGGCGCGAACCTGCGATCCTCCTGTCTCAGCCTCCCAAATACTGGGGTTACAAGCGTGCGCCACCACACCCGACTGCACCCCAAGTTTTTGACAGTCTCCCGAGCTGTCAGCCTCTTCTCCCCTCTCCGCCCCCAGCCCAGTCGGCTAGCCTCCCCGCTGCCCCCATGCTCACAGGCCATGGCCAGCAAGCCCCCCTCGGCAGTCTGGCCCACCTCCGAGGTGGACAGCAGGCTGTGCCTAGCGCTGTTACTCCATTTTGTAAAGTGGTGGTTCACCATGTGACTCCATTTTGAGAACAAGTTGTCTGGTAGAGTGACTTTACATTATATTTGTAAAGGCAACAACCACCATCTGCCCAGCACAGCCATAAAGGCACAGAATGATAAATTAATCATGCTAATGAAATGACCACCTGTGAACTTATCAAATTAAATTAGTAACACATGGCCTGCTTCTTTAGAACTCTTTTTTAGAACTGGGATTGAATCCAAGGGCAGTCTACCTCAAAGCTACTTTCCAAGCCCTTTTTTCTTTTATCTTTCTTTTTTCTTTTCCTTCCCTTTTTTCTCCTTCCTTTTCTTTCTTTCTTTCTTGGGATTGAATTCAGGAATGTTCTGCAGGAATGTTCTGCTTCCGAGCTACAGCCCCAGTCTTTTTTTTTTGCGGTACTGGGGATTGAACTCAGGGGCATTCTACCTCTGAGCTACACCCCCAGTCCTATTTTTTATTCTTTATTTTGAAACAGGGCTCACTAAGTTGTGGAGGGCCTCACTAAGTAGCTGAGGCTGGCCATGAACCAGGATCCTCCTGTCTCAGCCTCCCAAGTACTGGGATTAGAAGTGTGCACCACCATGTCTGGCTCCTTTTAATTTTTAAAAAATTATTATTTTTCTTTTTGTGGTACTGGAGATTGAACTCATGGGCATTCTACCCTCTGAGCTGTACCCCCAGCCCTATTTTATTTTTATTTTGAAAGTCTCACTAGGTTGATGAGTATTACTTCTTTCTTTCTTTTTTTTTTTTTTTGCGGTACTGGGGATTGAACTCAGGGGTATTCTACCTCCGAGCTATACCACCAGCCCTATTTTGTATTCTTTATTTTGAAACAAGGTCTCACTAAGTTGCGGAGTGCCTCACTAGGTAGCTGAGCCAGGCTGGCCTCGAACTTGGATCCTCCGGTCTCAGCCTCCCAAATGCTGGGATTACAAGCGTGCACCACCACACCCAGCTCTATTTTTCATTCTTTATTTTGAAACAGGGTCTCATTAAGTTGCGGAGGGCCTCACTAAGTAGCTGAGGCTGGCCAGGAACCTGCGATCCTCCTGTCTCAGCCTCCCAAGTACTGGGATTACAAGAGTGGGCCACCATAGCCTGCTTTTTTTTTTTTTTTTTAAGCAGGGTCTTGCTAAGTTGCTGAGAGTCTTGCTATGTTGCTGAGGCTGGCCTCAAACATGGAATCCTCCTGCCTCAGCCTCCCAAATCCTGGGATTATAGATGTGCACCATCTGTGTATGTGTGTGTAGCTCCCCTGCCCTCCAGTCCCCTCTTACTGTCCACCCCCCTTGTCTTCCCCATGCCTTCCTCTCCAGAAGACCTCCTTCCTGCTAGCTTCTGACCCAAGACTAAAGGGATCCAGGGTCTGCCCCTCACAGTCAGCACTAGCCTGACCCTTTGGAGTGTCCCTAAAGTGTCAGACGCCAAGCAACTGCTGTTATTTTGATCAGGTATCTAGACAGAAAGCCTTGTCAGTGTAGTTTCAACATTCCATCACCTTTAAGGCCTGTCATGGTCATTCTCTTTCGACAGGATAAAACAGGCTGCCACTGCCAAAACAAGTGCTCTAACCAATAACCCCGGCCTATATGTGTGTGTGTGTGTGTGTGTGTGTGTGTGTGTGTGTGTGTGTGTGTATTTGTATTGGGAATTGAACCCAGAGGTGTTCTACCTCTGAACTACTCCCCCAGCTCTATGTATGTATGTATGTATTTATTGGTACTGGGGATTGAACCCAGAGGCTTCTACCTCCAAGCTATATCCTTAGCCCGATTTTATTTCTTATTTGGAAACAGGATCTCACTAGGTTGCTGAAAGCCTCACAAAATTGCTTAGGCTGGATTTGAACCTGTGATCCTCCTGTCTCAGCCTCCCAAGTACTGGGATTACAAGCATGCGCCACCACGCCTGGCTAGCTCTTTTTATTTTGAAAAAGGATCTTGCTAAATTACTGAGTCTCTCTCTAGGTTGCTGAGGTTGGCCTCTAACCTTTGATCTTCCTGTCTCAGCCTCTCAAGTACGGAGATCACAGATGTGCACCACTGTGTCCAGCTCCCAGTCAATCTTTATGGATTATTTCACTACCAGCCAGTGTTGCAACCCCAGGAAGTAGGTATGGTTTCCACTCCACTTCACAGGTGACAAAACAGGCGGGCCAAGGCCAAATGACTTGTCCAAGGCCACACAGCTAGTAGGTGACAGAACTGGGATTTGAACCCAGTCCTCTAGCATCAGAATCTCTGATTTTAACCTGCATATACTCAAAAGAGTATAATGTGAGCCATGAATATTATTTAGTGTGTGTGTGTGTGTGTGTGTGTGTGTGTGTGTGTGTGTGTATGAGAGAGAGAGAGAGAGAGAGACAGACAGACAGACTGACTGACTGACTGACTGGTGAAGATCACCACAAAAAGGACAGAAGGCAAACACATTCCTAGCCCTTAACCTGTTATTTGTTAAAAGTGTGGTATGAGCCGGTGGCCAGTACTTGGGAGGCTGAGACAGGAAGATCACAGGTTCAAAGCCAGCCTGAGCAATTTAGTGAGGCCCTCTGCAACCTATTGAGACCCTGTTTACCTTCTTCTCCTCCTCCTTCTTCTTCTTTTTGGAATTGGGGATTGAACTCAGGGGCATTCTACCTCTCTCTGAGCTACATCCCTATCCCTATTTTATTATTATTATTATTATTATTATTATTATTATTATTATTATTTATTTTGAAACAGGTTCTCACTAAGTTGTGGAGGGCCTCACTAAGTAGCTGAGGCTGGCTGAGAACCTGCAATACTCTTGGTGAGACCCTTTTTCAAAATAAAAAATAAAATAGAGCTGGGGTATAACTCAGAGGTAGAATGCCCCTGCGTTCAATTCCCAGTACCAACAAAACAAAACAAAGCAAACAAAATATAAAAAGGGCTAGGGGTGTAGCTCAATGGGGTAGGGGATCGGACCCAGGGACATTCTACGTTCTAGCTGCAGCCCCAGCCCTTTTTATTTTTTATTTTGTAATAGGGTCTCACTAGTTTGCTAAGAATCTTGTTATGTTGCTAAGGCTGGTTTTGAACCTGCAATCCTCCTGTCTCAGCCTTCTAAGTAGTAGGATTACAAGCACGTATCACCACACCAGGCTCAAAAAAATCATTTAAAACTATGGCCAATGGGAAATTATCAGACTTTACCCCACCCCCCAAAACCAATGAAAGCTTACATCTCCTTTGTTTGGCAGTAGCCTCATCTCTCTCTCTCAGTGCTGTCTCCCCTCTCTTTGAGGTTCTTTGCACCCGGATTAGAGCTTTGCCTGTTTGCTTCTGTGTTCTCACTCCCGGTGACTTGATTTCATTTCTTCTGACACGGGCTCAGATGTTCCCTTCCCTAGCCATCATTAATACATTTGGTATGTGTATATGGTACTGGGGATTGAACTCAGGGGCATTCTACCTCAGAGCTACACCCTACACCCCTAGCCTTTTTTTTTTTTTTTTTTTTTTGCAGTACTGGGGATTGAGCCCAGGGGCATTCTATCTCCGAGCTACACCCCTAATCCCATTTTTTTTATTCTTTATTTTGAAACAGGCTCTCACTAAGTTGCGGAGAGTGTCACTAAGTAGCTGAGGCTGGCTGCAAACTTGGATCCTCCGGTCTCAGCCTCTCAAGTACTGGGATTATAAACATGCGCCACCATGCCCAGCTCCCAGCCCTTATTTACTTATTTATTTATTTTTGTAGTACTGGGGACTGAGCCCAGAGGCATTCTATCTCTGAGCTATAACCCCAATCCTATTTTTTATTCTTTATTTTTGAAACAGGGTCTCGCTAAGTAGCTGAGGCTGGCTGCGAATCTGCAATCCTCCTGTCTCAACCTTCCAAGTACTGGGATTACAAGCACGCGCCACCATGTCTGGCTTTATTTATTTATTTTTTATTTTGAAATAAGTCCTTGCTAAGTTGCTGAGGCTGGCATGATCCTCCTGTCTTAGTCTCCCAAGAAGGAGGATTATAGGCATGTGCCACTGTGCCCAGCTAGTTAGGAAATTTTATTAACATTTTAAGACTTATCCATGAAGATAGGTTTTATTAGCGATGTATTTCATTTCAAGGTAGGTGGCTAGAAACCAAGGTGTTTGGCTCTGGTAGGCTTGAGCAAGGATGCTGAGGGAGAGTGGGGAGGGAACGTGGATGCTGCATCCCTCCAGCTGAAGGACGGGTGGGAAGCTGGGACAAAATCCTTCTGGTACTGGTTTGCAGACATAGAATTTCTGGGTGCTGGGAGGTGGGCCACACAAATTACTCCAAGGGTATCAAGTTCTACCATCTCAGCTTTCCTGGCCCTGGATCTTCCACGGCCCCCTATTTGCAGGAATGTGTGTACTTATTTCAGGAAGAGAAACACACCTGGGAATGAGCCCTTTCTGTGGAGAGAGAGTAGGAAGAAGCCGTAAGTAGCAGTTAAATCGTTTCTGCTTTTAGAAGTCAAGGGAAGGATTTGGAAAGAGGCCAATTCCAGAGAGACAGGGCCCTGGACAGGTAGGCGGATATTTAAACTCCTTCCCCCAGAGTCAGTCAAGGAACAGCCTTGCCTCCAGGGGTGGGGGAGTCCCCAGGGAGGAAGGGGACGTGGAATATCTGAGCGTGAGACCTCAGTTCCCCATCTGCACCCAGCCTCCAGCGTTACACAGCACATCAGATGAAAGCCAAGGAGCCACCGAAGCCATGCACCTTCTGTCCTGATGAGAATGCTGCCTCTTGAAGCCACACTTAGCAATCTTCAAGACATTTCGAGACGTTTGGTCAGAGTGACTTTCCAAGGTTAAACATAACAAAATAAGAAGCTTTAAAGAACAGAACATTGGCCAGGGTTGGGGGAGGCAGTTTAATGGCAGATAGCTTCCTTAGCAAATGTGAGGCCCTGGGTTCCATCCCTAGCACCACAGCAAAAATAAGCAAGTAAGTGCTGGGCATGGTGGTGCACACTTGTAATCCCAGGCTTGGGAGGCTGAGACAGGAGGATTGCAAGTTTGAAGACAGCCTCAGCAACTTAGCAAGGTCCTTAGCAACTGAGACTCTATTTCAAAAGGAAAAATAAAATAGGGCTGGCTGGGAGTGTAGTTCAGAAGTAGAATGCTCATGTAATCAATTCTCAGTACAGGAAAAAAAAAAGTAAATAGAACAAGATAAATAATAATACTGGTCCATCAGGATGGGAAACACACAGTGTAGGCTTTGAAAAGAAAGAATTGGGTGTATCAAGGAGACAGGAGAGCAGGGAGCCTCCTCCCAAAGGAAGCTCCTTATCTACAGCTGCCAGGGCTGTCTACCTGGAATAGCCAAAATAGAACACCTGGAATATCTATAACAGGGAGACCAGCAGGAACTGCCTTTATCTTGGGTGCTTATCCAGTAGCATTACCGTGTATTGGCACCACAAACTTAGAAAAGTAGTTTGATAAACAAAACAAAAGTAGTTTAAAAGTAATCCTATATATTATTTTATTTTTTCGGTACTGGGGATTGAACTCAGGGGCATTCTACCTCCGAGCTATACCCCCAGCCCTATTTTTTATTCTTTATTTTGAAACCGAGTCTCACTAAGTTGCAGAGTACCTCACTAGGTAGCTGAGGCTGGCCTTGAACCCAGACCCTCTGGTCTCAGCCTCCCAAATGCTGGGATTACAAGCGTGTGCCACCATGCCTGGCTAATCCTATATATTAAAGACCCCCCTGGGTTAATTCCCTAGTGCAACTGAGAGAGGGGGCGGGGGGAGAGGAGAGAGAGCATGAGCGAGGAGAGAGGCAATCAGACACAAGCCAGGAGACAGAGGCAGAGAGGCATCTCTAGGAGCAGGGAGGGACATAGCTCTTCTTTTATAGGAAACGTTGTCAGTGTGAGCAAACGGGATGGGCAAATGCTGAGCATGAGTCTGTGCAGCAAGGCGGGGATCTGGCTCTTCTCAGAATCTCTAGAAGATGATGATCCAGAATCTGGATGATGACTGGCACTCAGGTGTATCCATATCACTGGGCTCTGAACAGTGTCCTTCCCTAGACTTCTTTTGATCAATCTAAAATACATTCTGAGCCGGGTGTGGTGTCGCACGCTTGTAATCCCAGCATTTGGGAGCCTGAGACCAGAGGATCCAGGTTCTTGGCTAGCCTCAGCTACCTAGTGAGGCACTCCGCAACTTAGTGAAACCCTGTTTCAAAATAAAGAATAAAAAACAGGGCTGGGGGTGTAGCTTGGAGGTAGAATGCCCCTGAGTTCAATCCCCAGTACCGCAAAAAAATAAAATAAAATAAAAAGTAAAATTGGGTTGGGGATGTATCTCAGAGGTAGAATGCCCCTGGGTTCTATCCCCAGTACCGCCAAAATACATACATACATACATACATACATACATACATACATTCTAGAAGCTAACAAAATATATGGGCATCAATTAACTGGATTTATAGTGCTCTAAGATTTTTTTTTTTTTGCAGTACTAGGGATTGAACCCAGGGGCATTCTACCTCCGAGCTATACCCCCAGCCCTGTTTTTTATTCTTTATTTTGAAACAGGGTCTAAGTTGCAGAGGACCTTACTAGGTAGCTGAGGCTGGCCAAGAACCTGGATCCTCTGGTCTCAGCCTCCCAAATGCTGGGATTGCAAGCGTGCAACACCACGCCTGGCTTGCTCTAAGACTTATTGGATATTTTAAGAATTCAGGCTTGGAGGAAAACAAACCTTCAGAGTGAAGAGGAGAATGATCAAAGAGTTTTTAAAATTAAAGTTACAGTGTCCCTTTTCTTCCCCATTTATCCTCTTTCTACCTATTTCTTTAATTTTTCCTATCCTACCTCATTCTCTTTCTCTTTTCACACAGTCTCCCCTTTCCCACACTTAGGCAAGGTACCACAGGGGCATAGTGGAAGTAGATATTTAAAGTAAATTGACCATGAGTTTTATCAAAATACAAAACAAGCTGGGTGTAGTGGCACATGCCTGTAATCCCAGTACTTTTGCGTGCGCGCGTGTGTGTGTGTGTGTGTGTGTGTGTGTGTGTGTGTGTGTGTTACTGGGAATTGAACCTAGCAGCATTCTACCTCCTAGTATACCCCATCCCTATTTTATTTTATTTTGAAACAGGGTCTTACTAGATTGATGAGAGTCTCACTATTTGCTGAAGCTGTCCTCAAACCTGTGATCCTTCTGTCTCAGACTTCCCAGTCCTGGAATTACAGGCGAGACCACCATACCTGACTTTAATCCCAGTACTTGGAAGGCTGGTACAGGAGAATTGCAGGTTTGCAGCCAGCCTCAGCAATTTAGTGAGATTCTCAGCAACCTAGTGAGACCCTGTTTCAAAATAAAAAATAAAAAGGGCTGGGGTATAGCATGGAGGTAGAATGCCTCTGAGTTCAATCCATAGCACCATCAAGAAACAAAAACAAATTCAGTTTAAAGATCTACTTGGCTTTTATTTGTGATTCTAGAATTGAGTAACACTGCTCTATAAAGCAGAGTGAGTGTGCAGATCAGATGAGCAGAGGTGGTTGGCTTTATAGGCAGAAAAGGGATGAGGGGAGAAAAAAACCACAAGAAGCAGATTGATGGGTTCAAGTTGCAAAGTTGCTTTTCTTCCATTTTGTTTTATTTTTTTGGTGCATTGCAATTATACAGCATAGCGAGGTTCAATGTGTTAAAAACATAAACTACTTTTCTTGTAAAGGTGAAGGCAGGAAGACTTCCTTATCTTGGCCACAAAAACTGGGCCTGTTTGGGGATTTGACTATTATCTCTTTCCAGATTTCCTAAAAGATTAGATAAACCACTCACGTTTCAGTAGGAGTGACTCGATTTGGGTTGTGTGTTGAGCCTGGCGTGGGAACTCAGACCCAACAGACAGACTCCTATAAATGTTTTTGTGGCAGTTCCAATAAACACATAAAAAGCGCTCATCAGAGAAATGCAAATTGAAACTATTACACACGTGCTGGAATGTCTAAAAGAAACCAACTGAGGAACAGGCTCTGGTTGTTGGTGAGGATGTGGGACAATTGGCGTGCTCTGGCGTGGCTCGTGGGAGGGAGGCAGTGCTGCCAAGCTGGAGGGGTGTAGGCAGAGCCTCCTGGACCTGAATGGGCGCCTGTGCCCTGGCCTGCGGTGGCATTCCTGGGTCGACGCTCCGAAGAACTGCGTGCCCATGCTCAAAGACAGATACTAGGATGTTCACAGCAGTTTCATTTATCATACGCTCACACTGGAGGCAAAACATCTGCCCAGCAGATGAGCAAGTCAATACCACGCAGCCACGAGAAGGGAAGAGCCAAACACAGTGCAGGTGGATAGAAACTTGAGGCTAAGGAGCTAAGCCAGGCACGAAGGGGCGAGTATGATGTGATTCTGCTTAACATAGCTCAGGAAACAAGGGTTAGGGGACAGAACGGTAGTTACTTTGCGGACGTGGCCTATTGGGTGGCACTTTTCTGTATGCATGTTACACTTCAATAAAAAGTTAAAACAAAGCAAACGAACATAAACCCCAAGCATGCCCTTCGTAGATAATTGCTGAATCTGGGCAACGGGGCCATGTGGGTTTATTATGCTATTCTCTCTACTTTTGTGTATGGGGCTCAGAAAATGATACCCTCAAAACGGGGCACTTTGACATTGTTACAGTTTGGACCTGTAATGTTCCACAAGGTGCATGTTAAAGGTTGATCCCCAGTGTGGCACTATTGGGAGATGATGCCAGAGATGGGGACTTCTCACCTGGTGGGGCACACCTGTAATCCCAGTACTTGGCAGGCTGAGACAGGAGGATTGCAGGTTCAAGGCCAGCCTCAGCAACTTAGCAAGACCCTGGATTCAATTCCCAGTGCCACAAAGAGTGAGGAGGGAGGGAGGGAGAGAGGAACACACAGGTAAAGCTTTAATTGGGGTGGGGGGGCTATCTCGAGGAGAAGGGAGACAGCACTGAGAGAGATCAGGCTGCGCCCCAAAGACAGAGACAAGTATTTGATTGGGTTGTTGATTAGGTCTGCTTGATCGTCATCTCAGTTCTGGTTTTGTTAGGTGGCTCTGGAGAAGTCCTTATCTCGTGTGTGTGTGTGTGTGTGTGTGTGTGTGTGTGTGTGTGTGTGTGTGTTACTAGAGATTGAACTCAGAGGCATTCTACCTCTGAGCTACATCCCCAGCCCTTTTTAATTTTTTTTTTTTTTTAAACAGGTCTCATTAAGTTGCTGAGGCTGGCATCAAACCTGCAATCCTCCTGTCTCAGCCTCCCAAGTATGAGGATTACAGGTGTGGACCAGCACACCAGGCTGAGAAGTCCTTTTCTCTCGAGGGGACAATCTGCATTTGTTTCATAGGATCTTTATCTTTCAGACCTGTGATCCTGGAAGGGGGTTGATTCAGTTCCCATGAGGTGATTGCTCTTGCTTAGGGGGCAGTCTCTTCATGGGGTGATTTGTCTTAAAGTCTCTGCTGCTCCTGGAAGGGTAGAGAAATGACAGGGGACTTCTAGGCGCCACTCCAGGAGTCTGGAACAGTAAAAGCTGGCAGTTGAATGTCCTGCAAATCTTGAGCCAGCCTTAGTTACTGTTACCTTGGTGTCTTCAGCCTTGAAGGGGTGGCTTTCCAGCTTTTGACAAACACTCCTTAAGTGATCAATCAACAAGCCTACATGAAGAGTTGAGCAGGAATCTGACCCAAAGTTTAAGGCAATAAAGGGGAGAGATACAAAATGAAGGCACAGATTCCATGCTTCATCCAGCTTTTGGTGACCTACCAGGCACTGGCAGGCCCCAGTGAAGAGTGAGTGCTTTGCTTTTTTTTGGGGGGGGGGGCTGCAAAGGCAGCCCAAATTCCTGTTCTTAGGCTCATCCAGTGTGTGTGTGTGTGTGTGTGTTAACTTTTTGGTACAGGGAATTGAATCCAGGGGCATTCTACTAATGTAGGATAGAGGAAATAAATAGGTAGAAAGGAGACAGATAGGAAAGAGAAGGAAAATATATAACCTTTTTTTTTTTTTTTTGCAGTACTGGGGATTGAACCCATTGGCATTCTACCCCTGAGCTAAACCCCTAATTCTAGTTTTATTATTTATTTTGAAACAGAGTCTCACTAAGTTGTAGAGAACTTCACTAAGTAGCTGAGGTTGGCTGTGAACCTGTGATCTTCTGGTCTCAGCCTCCCAAGTACTGGGATTACAAGCATGTGCCACCATGCCTGTCTCATAAATATAACTTTAATATAAAAACCTGATGCTAAAGTTCCTTAAACCTTTACTCCCCAAATCCGTTCTCTTTCCCAGGCCCATCTCCCCAAATCCTAGGAAATCTGTAGACCCTAGAGTTAACCAGAAAAAAACTATAATTTCCCTGTACACTGTTAATAAGACAGATATGTTTAGAAACCTATACTTCAGGGAACATTCCAGCTTATCTATTAGTCAGATATTGGTCAGCCTGAGGACCCTAGTGATGAGCAGACTGTCAGAAACTGCCTGGAGACTACTGGACTGCCTCATCCTGACACACCTTCCCACACTCCCTTCACCATGCTTCCTTTCAACAAGAGCCATGAACCCCCAAACCGCGTCTCCCTCTTGGTTTTTTTGGATTTTTTTTTGCGGTACTGGGGATTGAACTCAGGGGCATTCTACCTCCAAGCTATACCCCCAGCCCCATTTTTTATTCTTTATTTTGAAACAGGGTCTCACTAAGTTGTTGAGGGCCTCACTAGGTAGCTGAGGCTGGCCTCGAACCCAGAACCTCCAGTGTCAGCCTCCCAAATGCTGGGATTACAAGTGTGCGCCACCACGCCCGGCTCCGCATCTCCCTCTCGAGGTGACCCGAATTCTCCCTTGACTGTATTTCCTACTTCCTGAAATAAACCTCATATCTCTGATCGGCACATGCTGAAATTCTCTTCCATCATGTAAGCCAAGGACCTGCCAGTCTTGAGGTGGGTTTCCCTCTTTGACAACCCCTCAGATCCCTCATAGAATCACCCTCTTCCTATGACACTGTCTCCAAACTCTATCCCCAGCCTGTGTCAGTTTGGTTCTCTGCCCCAAAGACCCCACTAAAAACCAAGATGGAGCCAGGTGCGGTGGCACACACCTGTCGTCCTAGTACTTGGAAGGCTGAGATAGGAGGACCATAGGTTCCAGGACAGTCTCAGCAATGTAATGAGACTCTGAGCAACCTAGCAAGATGTTGTTTCAAAAAGAAAAAATTAAGAGGGCAAAAATAAAAGCAAAACAAAAAAAAACAAAGACGGGTAGAGGTGGCTGTTAGCCTCCCTGCAGCTCTATGATGAGTTTATGAATTGCTGTTGGGGAAGAACCAGGGCCCCAGGGCACCTGCCTTCACTTAAGCCCAGGGAGCCAGCTCCCAGACAAGATGGCCTCTTTTATCCAGTGGCCAGATAGCCCAAGCAATAGGGAAGTGGCCTTTGACAGAGAAAAGCTGTGTTAGTCAGCTTCCTGTTACTGTAATATCTAAGATAACTAACTTCTAAAAAGAAAAGGCTTATTTTTGGCTTATGGTTTTGGAAATTCCAGTCTAATATTGGGTGGACCCCTTGCTTTTAGGCCTTTGATGGGGGTGCTGGGTGACAACAGTGGATGCATGTGGTAGAAAAAGCTGCTGCTCCCTTTATGACCGGGAAGCAAAAGAGAAAGAGAAAGAGGCTGGGATCGCACAATTTCCTTGGAGGGCACACCTGCGATGACGTAAGGCCCTCCCACAAGGCCTCCTCCTCCTCCTGAGGCTTCCCCCGGCTCCCCAGGTTCCAAGCTGTGGACCTAACTATGAACACGTGGCTCTTTGGGGGACAGTGGAGATCCAAATGATAGCAAAAGCCTCATAATTTGCCTATTATGGAGAAAAATTGAGCAGTCCCTTAAGAGCAAGAGTTCTCTTCCTGGAAGCAAGAGTTCTAGGCCACAAATCCCAGTTTCTGTGGTGGAAATAAAAGAATCTGCACAGATGGCAAAGAAAGACTTCGACGGCTCTCTCCAAAGGAACATTCCCTTATTATAAATCTGAGTTTATTAAATAATTAGCCTCGGTCTTGAACATTAAGGAAAGCACGATTCTCAGATAATAAGCTATTTGGTTCAGAAGAAACCAGACCATCTCCCAGGTGTTTATAATCTATATTTTAGCAGGAAGCACAAGCAGACCTTGCTGATGCCTCATTTAGGCTATATGCTGTCATCTTTTAAATAATAAAATCAAATTTTCCTGTATGTGGTTTAAAAATAAAATACAAAGCCAGGCATGGTAGCGCATGCCTTTAATCCTAGTACCTGGGAGGCTGAGACAGGAGGATCATAGGTTTGAGGCTAGTTTCTGCAACTTAGCAAAACCCTGTTTCAAAATAAAAAATAAGAGGGCTGAGGGTGCAGCTCCGTGGTATGGTGCCTCTGGGCTCTACCTCAAGTACTGCAAAAACAAAACAACACAACACAAAGCAAACTAACAAGAAACCCTTGGGGGAGAGAGGCATGCATGATCTGATATTCATTGTAGAACTGGGGGACAGGGTGGCAAGACTGTCCTGGCTGCCTGCTGGTGGGGATCTGCACGGGTAAAAGACCTGCACTGCCCCCCTCCCCAGTTGCCATTGGTAGAGTTATCCGAGGGTGCTGGTCACACAGTCTCCAAAAGGTCAAGGCCCTGATCCAAGCTGAACAAAACCCAAAGCTCCGTTAGGTGGGTTGCAATTTTGGCTTCTTCCTCACGTCAGTTCATTTTCTGTTACTGTAACCAAAGCTGTATACTTTTTTTTTTTTTTTTTTTTTTTTTTTTTTTTTTTTTTTTTTTTTTTTTTTTTTTTTTTTTTTTTTTTTTGCGGTACTGGGGATTGAAGTCAGGGGCATTCTACCTCCAGGCTACACCCCCAGCCCTATTTTTTATTATTTTATTTTGAAACAGGGTCTCACTAAGTTTCGGAGGGCCTCACTAAGCAGCTGAGGCTGGCCGTGAACCCGGATCCTCTGGTCTCAGCCTCCCAAATGCTGGGATTACAAGCGTGCGCCACCACGCCCGGCTCAAAGCTGTATACTTTATAAAGAAAACAGGTTTATTTTGGCTCACAGTTCTGCAGATCCAAGACTGAAAGGCCACATCTATTGATGGCCTTGTTGGCAGAGTCCTGAGGTGGTGCATGGCAGCACCTGTTAAGAGATGGGGGTGTGAGTGTGTGTCTATAGCCTCTGGTGTCTCTCCCCCTACCCCTTCCTTTGTCCCTCTCTTTCATTTTTCTTACACAGCCACCAGGATTCAATTGTGAGGCCTCCTCTCTGAATCATCTCCTAAAGGCCCCACCTGTAAACACCATACTCAGATAAATTTCCACCCTCTTAATACCTCACAATGGAGATTGAACTCAACACATGACTCCACAGGAGATGTGTTAGTCAGCTTATCATTCATCACTGTGACAAAATACCTGAGATAAGCAACTTAAAAAAAAAAAAAGGAACACAGTCAGGTGCGGCAGTGTGCACCTGCAATCCCAGTACTTGGGAAACTGAGACAGGAGGATCACAGGTTTGTTTTTTTTTCATCTTTCCCTTTCTTTTTTTTTAAATATTTTTTAGTTGGTGCATTGTAATCACACATCTTTGTTAGGTACAAGCTAGTATAGGTAAAGGCATACATGCACACATCTCTCATTTAACCCTTCCCCAATTCCCACCCCATCCCTCCTCCTCCCTCTTTCTCAAGGTCAGTTTAGTGACTGACTTTGATGTGTTCATGAAAGTACATCATGCTCATTAGGTTGTCCCTCCCACCCCCCATCACCTTCTATTAAGTCAAATTCTTTGTTCACCTAAGGATTCTCCTTCTTCATCTGGAGTCCCTCTTATATCCTATTTTCTCCCTAGCTTCTGCATATTAGGGAGAGCATACTATTTTTAACTTTTTGTGACTGACTAATCTCACTTAACATAATGTTTTCCAGTTCCCTCCATTTCCCTGCAAATGACATGATTTTTTTCTTCTTTAAGGCTGAGTAAAATTCCATTGTGTACATATCCCATAGTTTTGTAATCCATTCATCTGTTGATGGACATCTTGGCTGGTTCCATAGTTTGGCTATTGTGAATTGTGCAGCTATGAACATAGATACGCATGCGTTGGTCTGATAGTTTGGTTTCCGTTCTTTTGGGTAGATACCCAGAAGAGGTATTGCTGGATCATATAGTAGGATCATTCCCATTTGTCTGAGGATCCTCCATACTGTTTTCCAAAGTGGTTGCACTAATTTGCAATCCCACCAACAATGTATTAGGGTTCTCACTTCCACACACCCTCGCCAGCATTTGTTGTTGTTTGTGTTCTTGATGATTGCCATTCTGATTGGGGTTAGGTGAAATCTCAAGGTAGTTTTGATTTGCATTTATTGGCCGTTTGTATTTCTTCTTTTGTGAAGTGTCTATTTAGATCTTTTTCCCATTTTTTGATTGGGTTATTTGTTTTCTTAGCTGTGAATTGCTTGAGTTCTCTGTATATCCTAGATATTAGTCCTCTATCAGAAGAGTAGCTGCAAAAATTTTCTCCCACTCTTGTGGTACTAAGGATTGAACCCAAGGACATTATACCTCTGAGCTACACTCCCAACCCTGTTTATTTCATTTTGAAACAGGGTCTTGCTAAGTTGCTGAGGGCTTCACGAAGTTGCTGAGGCTGTCTTCAAACCTACAATCCTCCTGTCTCAGCCTCCCAAGTACTGGATTATAGGCATGCACTAGCATGCCTGGATGAGGCTATTTTGTAAAGCAATGCTTTCCTGGTGTGTTTGGATACAGTTTTTCCTCCAAGAGTTCATGTGTTAGAAGCTTGGTCTCCAGTGTTAAGAGGTTGGGTGACCACCCACTCAGCCCAACTTCTGGCTTCCTGTCTTGCCATATGATCCTTCCCTTAAGCACACGCTCTTGCCATTATGATGTTATCCTCCATGAGGTCAGGCTGCCATGGGGGTTCTCGCCAGAACTGGGGCCATGCTATTTGGACTTTCAGCCTCCAAAACTATGAGATCAATAAACCACTTTTCTTGATAAGTTATCCAGCCTCAGGTATTTCATTATAGTAACAGAAAACAGACTAATACACTGGGAGAAGGTTCCTGTTCCAGTGGCTAGGGGGAGCCAGACACACTTCCCAGGCAGGGGACCAGGATACTTAATGTTCCATGAGGCATATCACAATGCCCCAGGCAGGCAGTCCTACAATATGTCCCATTTGACATTCATGTAGGTAAAGAACTTGTTTATTATAATTATCCAAGCCCAGTCCTGAACTTCATTTAACTCAAACCATTTTTTAAAAATTTTCAGAAATGCAGCTATTGGATAAAATGAGAATGACCCATTCATTGGTCATAATTTTGGTAATTGAATCATGAAGACAGTGCACCTATGTCCGTTTCTATTCATGATGTTCCAATTAGCATTCTGGAAGATTCTGCCCCTGGGAAAGAGTCCTAAGCCCTTTGTGACATCTTGTAGCTTAATCAGTCTGGAGTCTTTTCAGTATTATTCTATAAATTACTTCTTATTCTTCCATTTTACAATATAGATATTATCTTGATTTTCAAATATTTATCTGTGGGTAGGTTATATTATCCATAAATTTCATAAAGAAATCATATAAAATATTTATTACAACATGAATCTATGATGATAAAAATAAAAACAGTACTTAGGGGGTTGGTGGTGGGTGGTGAGAAGACAGACTGCAAAGGGCACAGAGGAACTTTCTGGAAGGATGGAAATGTTCCCTCCCTTGATAGGATAGTGTATAGTTGTCAAAACCCACCAAGTTGCACACCTAAAGTAGGCATATTCTATTGTAATTGTAAGGTAAATTATACTTCACTCAAGTGGAATCAAACATAAAATTTAAAATATCTGTATAGAACTTTAAAGATATATATTTGTTATACAAAGGGAGTATAGATCTACTAAGTCTTTTGTGTGTGTGGTGCTGGGGATTAAACTCAGAGGTGTTCTATCTCTGAGCTCTACCCCATACCTATTTTATTATTATTTTTAATTTTCAAACAGGGTCTCACTAAGTTGCTGAGGCTGACCTTAAACCTGTGATCCTCCTTTCTGAGCTTCTCAAGACTGGGATTACAGGTGTGCGCTGTCTGTAATAGACATTCTAAGGGCTGAGGACATAGCTCAGTGGTACAGCACTTGCCTCTGAATTCTGGGTTCCATCCCCAGAAGAAAAAAAAGAGTAGATAATCTCAGACAGCAGGGCTCATGTTAAGGACAAGAAGAATATTGTGAACTTTGCCTCAGTTATATAAAGCTTCCAACCATGTAATAGATGTGTGTGTGTGTGTGTGTGTGTGTGTGTGTGTGTGTGTGTATTTGCAGGCCTGTGTTATAAATACATTTCTGTTTGGAATTGAGATCAAATATATATTTAAAAAAAACTTAAAGTAGAAGTTTCTAGACTTTCAAATGCGCTCACTCATCTCAGCATGACACCCACCCGGGGTGATGATAGTCAATATAATACCTGTCTCTCCCATATTTTTCTTGGTAGTGCGTGTGTGTGTGTGTGTGTGTGTGTGTGTGTGTGTGTGTGTGTCAGAGGTGGGGGGGTACTGGGGATTGATTCCAGGGGCATTCTACCTCTGAGCCACACCCTCAACCTTTTTTAAATTTTGAAACAGGGCCTCATTAAGTTTCTGAGGCTAGCCTTGAACCTGTGATCCCCCTGTCTCAGCCTCTCAGGTACTGGGAATACAGGTATGTGCCACCATGCCAAGCTGATAATTTTAAATGATTTTACAGCAGTGTATCATATAGGATTAAGTCGTCATGGTATTACCTGAAAAGCCTGCCAGTCAGGATTTGTGTTTACAAAAGGATTACAGGGTTAGTTCTAGCAACAGAAAGTACAGGGAAGAATTAAGATAGGTAAGAGAGTTAAGTCCTCATCATCTATAACAAAGGGTTAATAGGTAACATCTAAATTTGATCAACCCAGAATTACTACCTACAAAATTGGGAAAATACTTGCAAATTGCATCACATACAAAGGGCTAACTTTTTTTTTTTTTTTTTTTGGTACTAGGGATGGAACCCAGGGGCATTCTACCTCCGAGCTACACCCCCAGTCCTATTTTTTATTCTTTATTTTGAAACAGGGTCTCACTAAGTTGCAGAGGGTCTCACTAAGTAGTCAAGGCTGGCGGCAAACCCGGATCCTCCTGTCTCAGCCTCCCAAGTACTGGGATTACAAGTGTGTGCCACCAAGCCTGGCTACAAAGGACTAATTTTATATCCCCCCTCCACAAATCACTAAGAAAAGGAACAGTCTCATAGAAAAAAATTCTCAGAGAATGTGAACAGATAGTTCATAGAAAAAAGAAGTAAAAATGACTCTTAAGTATGTGAGACACTATAGGATCTGACTTACAATAAAATAATCGCAGATGAATGCAACACTGAGAGCATGGTGGCACATGCCCATAATCCCAGCTCCTCGGCAGGCAGAGACGGGAGGACTGCAGGTTCAAGGCCAGTCTGGGCAACTTATCGAAATTCTGTCTCAAAATTTAACCAATCAATCAATCAATTTATTTATTTATTTATTTATTGGTACTAGGGATAGAACTACTCAGGGGCATTCTACCTCTGAGCTATACCCTCAGTCCTATTTTTTATTCTTTATTTTGAAACAGAGTCTCACTAGGTTGAGGAGGGCCTCACTAAGTAGCTGAGGCTGGTCAGGAACCTATGATCCTCCTGTTTCAGCCTCCCAAGTACTGGGATTACAAGCGTGCACTACCACGCCTGGCTTATTTTTTATTTTTTGTTTAACTACTCTTCTTTTTAAAATTTTTTTTATTGGTGCATTGTAATCATACATCTTTGTTAGGTACAAGCTGGTAAAGGCATACATGCACACATCTCTCATTTAACCCTTCCCCAATTCCCGCCCCACTCCCTCCCCCTCCCTCCCCCTCCCTCCTTCTCAAGTTCAGTTTAGTGATTGACTTTGATATGTTTGTGAAAGTACATCATGTGCATTAGGGTGCCCCCCCATCACCTTCAGTTAAGTCACCTTCTTTGCTCATCTAAGGATTCTCCTTCTTTGTCTAGAGTCCCTCTTATGTCCCACTTTCTCCCTAGCTTCCACATATTAGGGAGAGCATACGAATTTTTACTTTTTGTGACTGACTAATCTCACTTAACATAATGTTTTCCAGTTCCATCCATTTTCCTGCAAATGACATGATTTTGTTCTTTATGGCTGAGTAAAATTCCATTGTGTATATATCCCATAATTTTGTAATCTATTCATCTGTCGATGGACATCTTGGCTGGTTCCATAGTTTGGCAATTGTGATTTGTGCAGCTATAAACATAGGTACACATGCATTGGTCTGATAGTTTGGTTTCCATTTTTTGGGGTAGATACCCAGAAGTGGTATTGCTGGATCATACGGTAGGTTCATTCCCATTCGTCTGAGGATCTTCCATATCGTTTTCCAGAGTAGTTGCACTAATCTGCAATCCCACCAACAATGTATTAGGGTTCCCACTTCTCCACACCCTCGCCCGCATTTGCTGTTGTTTGTGTTCTTGATGGTTGCCATTCTAATTGGGATTAGGTGAAATCTCAAGGTAGTTTTGATTTGCATTTCTCTGATTGCTAATGATGTAGAACATTTCCTCATACATTTATTGGCCATTTGTATTTCTTCTTTTGTGAAGTGTCTATTTAGATCATTTTCCCATTTTTTGATTGGGTTATTTGTTTTCTTAGCCGTGAGTTTCTTGAGTTCTCTGTATATTCTAGATATTAGTCCTCTATCATCAAAATAAAAATTTTAAAGGGACTAGGGATGTGGCTCAGTGGTAGAGCACTTGTCTAGCATGTCTGAACCTGGGTTCAATCCTCAATATCATAAAAAACAAAAATAAGTTGCCTAAACTCACTATCTCTGTATTTTTCAGCTCACCTTCTCTCTTAGACCTTTTTTTTTTTTTTCAGTACTGGGAATTGAACTCAGGAGCATTCTACCTCTAAGCTACACTCCCAGCCCTATTTTTTCCCCCCTCAGTCTCAGCCTCCCAAGTACTGGGATTACAAGTGTGTGCCATCACATCTGGCTTTCTTAAACCTTTCGTAATTGGGCTTTGCCCCCTGCCCTATGCTCAATTGTCAAGGTAATCAACCACCATAATGCTAGGCCACTAGGAGGACAGGTAAGAGGATCGTGAGTTCAAAGTCAGCCTGGGTAATCTAGTGAGACCGCATCTCAAAAACCAAAACCCAAAACAATAAAATGAAGGATCTTTCAACCGTAAAGGATAAAATGATTGGCAGTCCCTTGTTCCTTCCCCTCCAGGGAAAGGAACATCATTGTTGGTGACCATGTAAATTGGTACAATCTCTCTGATGGACAGTTTGTGACATCTGCCAACTTGTGACATCTGACCAGAAATTCACACCGAGGAGAGCAGCCCATGGAGTCTAAAAAGACATATGTACGAGGTTCTTCATTGAAATGTTATGTGAACAAGCCGGGCGTGGTGGCGCACACTTGTAATCCCAGCATTCGGGAGGCTGAGACCGGAGGATCCGGGTTCGTGGCCAGCCTCAGCTACCTAGTGAGGCACTCCGCAACTTAGTGAGACTCGGTTTCAAAATAAAGAATAAAAAATAGGGCTGGGAGTATAGCTCAGAGGTAGAACGTCCCTGAATTCAATCCCCAGTACCGGAAAAAAAAAAAAAAAAAAAAAAAAAAAAAAAAAA
>PVLC010026311.1:0-13379 GCA_004027655.1 Graphiurus murinus | reverse complement strand
CCGGCTCCTTCCATGTCATCTTATCATATCACCTACTCTTATTTTTTTGGAAGGTCTTACCCATCTGAAGTTATCTTATTAACTAATTAATTAATTCATTCATGTGACAGTTTTATTACCTATGCTCTATTACCCCCAATTAGAGTGTCAACCCCATGAAGGTAGGACCTTCTGACCCTACTCCTTATTACTCTGTCCCCATGCCTCCAGCAGGGTAGGTTCTCAGTTAATATTGGTTGAATGAATGAATGAATGAATGAATGAGCACACCCAGAATTTTACTGGGTGAAAAGGGAAGGCCACCAAAAGTTAGGTTCTATTTCAGATTTCAAAATCAAACATAGACTTTAATATTTCTTCATCCTATTGAAGTGATTTCTCAAATTAAAATCTGATGAAATCTAGAGTTTCCTTCGCAGAAAATGAAACAGGGCAAAATACCCTCAAATATGCCTATGAAGGTACCACTCCCAATCTCAATGTTACGTACAGGAAGGGGCGGGTAGCAGGGGGGACCTGAAAGGGAACACTCCAAGACGTGTGTGCCAATTTGTTCGTATGACTTTGAGCCTCACTGTGATAGATGATTCCAATGCACCAATAAAAGAATAAAAAAGAATCATTCTAACACAAGGAAGAAAGAATATGCATACCCTCGCTTCCTCCCAATTTCAAGACACTTGCAGATCCCTTAAAACCCATCTATGAAAACCTTCCAAGGTGTCAAGGAAGCCAGGTTCTATGCCTTTCCTGTCCAGCATGCATTCAATGTGGGATACTATGGAATGCTAGTGCCAGGCTGTCTTACAGACTTAACTCCCTCATCTAGCCTCTTTATTTTATAATGAAGCACAGGCAACGTTAGAGATTTGCTGAAAGCTGTACTGAGCACAGAGATCAGGGCTAGGAGGACAATCTCTTTTCATTTGTTTCCTGCCACCTTATGTGAGTTCCCTGCCAATCTAGTTCATTGTGATATTTTTGTCAAATCTTAGCACCAGATTACTGATCACAATGGAGATTAAACTTGGTGCATTAGAGAGCCACTTAAACCCAAGTGCAGGAGCCTGGACAAGAGGGACTTGGCTTAGAGTGAAATAGCAGAGAAGTCCACTGGGCGTGATGGATGACTGACATTTATTGGACACATATCGTATGGTGAGCAACTTCCTAAGGACTTCACATGGATTAGCTCATCTAATCTTTAAAAAACCCTATGAAAGCATGGCTGGATGATACCATGTTCTTTGCATCAGTAGTTTATATAGCCAATATTATGAAGAAAAAAAAGTAATCCCTTCCTTCCTTTTTTGTGGTACTGGGGATTGAACTCAGGGGTATGCTACCTTTGAGCTACACTCCCAGTCCTATTTTATTCTTCATTTTGAAACAGGGTCTAAGTTGCTCTAGGTCTCACTAATTTGTCGAGGCTGGCCTTGAACATGTGCTCCTCCTGTCTCAGCCTCCTAAGTGCTGAGATTACAAGCATGTACCACCATGCCCAGTTGTAATCTTCCCTTTCAATTGCTGCTTTTTTTTTTTTTACAGCATATCATGATTAAAGGCGAATACAAATAAATGAACTAATGTTAGTAGCTTGCATGAAATTGTCAAGTGCTAGTTAAAAGTAAATCATTCTTACATTTGATAAGTTTGTTGCTTGTATTATGACTTTCAAATGCGAGATCCAAATTGCTGCAGTTGGAATGAATTCTTAATAAATTTATGACTTTAGTAGGTAAGCAATTTAGTTTGCACATATTTTTCTTATAATTGATTTTATTGTTTTATTTTCTTTGTAGCTTAGTATTCCTCTTCTACCACTACCAACAACTATAACAACAAAATACCTCCTTTGTGCAATATCCCACAGAACAGATGAATGGTCATAGATTTTACAGACATTTAAATGGAGGCAAAGATAAATTAAACCACATGCTACATTTCATGGAGCTAGAGAGGGGCAAGGTCAGGATTGGAATCTAGATCATCTTATTCCAAATGCAAATAATTCATTATACCTGAGATCAATGATACAAAGAAAACATAAAGTTATATAAAGATGTACAGCATGGGAAGCTAGGAAGTCTGGAAATATTAATTGATCTCTTTAGGTCTCCATTCCCTCAGCTCTGAAATGGGGATAATATTAGTAAGGGTCCTTACAAAGATTCAATGGCATGATGTACGTGCAATGAGCTAAGCGCAGTGCATGAAAAATATGGAAAGAGTAATACATGCTAACCCTTACAAAGAAGAGTCTAACTCCTCCTCATGGAATTCTCAGACTAATGATGTAAAGCTACAGGCTCACTACATCTCATGAAGGCAAAGAATTAGTTGTCTAATGAATGGACTGAAGGGAAAGAGAGGCTGTCCTACTGGGAGTGTGTCCCTGTGCCTGGAAGGCAAAGCGATGAATGTCAGGATACCACCTTCAGTGAAAGAGTTTGAACCAGATGATAATGAGAGTCCAGTACTGGACTCCTCTTCTTCATGGAAGCCTAGGAACCCAGCCACAGGTCCAGTGCCACAGAGGAGCTGATGGCCTCTGGTGTCAACAGAATGGAGTGAACTATTTCAACCACCTGGACAGAGGAGATCTGACCGGCCATTCTCAGGTATCTCATTACTTTGTTCCATCATTCCGTTTCATTCTCAAGATGGCAAATGTGAGTAAGCCATAGGACCAGCCTCAGAAACTAAAGGGTAGGCACTTAAAATATTGTAATGTAGCTGAGTATGGTGGTGCATGCCTGTAATCACAATACTTAAGAGGCTGAGACAGGAGGATCACAGGTTGGAGGACAACTTCAGCAACTTAGTGAGATTCTCAGCGGTCTAGTAAGACCCTGTTTCAAATTTTAAAAAAATGAAAAAAAAGGGCTGGGGGTCTAGCTCAGAGGTAGCACACTGCTGGGTTCAGTACATATACATACACACAGATACTGCACTTCTAGGTCACTTCATTATTTGATTCTACTAAGAAAAAGAAATCATTCCTGAGCAAATAAGCCCAAATTATTCCTTTACTACTGGGCCTCTGGCAACACTTTTTCAATTCTCCATTGTAATCGATCAAACCAAGAGAGCTACCCAGCTTTCTGCTGCTGCATGGAATTCCATCTCCAACATAATTGAAAATTTTAAGTTAATATTATACAGGGAATCTTGTATTGGCTTTCTCCCAAGTCACACCCCCAACTGGAAGTGTGTAGGTGGCTTCTTTTATTGGTTTCTTGCAGCCAAAACTTGTTGTCAAAGAGAAAGGATCAAGGGTGGGTTTGATAGTAAAGAAATCAGGACTGACTAGAAGAAGATAAATCACACTTAAAGGAAAAATATGTCATCAAGTAGAGTAAGATGGCTCTCTAAACCAAGTCCTGTAACATCCCTGTTTACTGTTGTATGCTAAGATAGTTTGTTGTGTATCCAATGCTCAGGGTTAGTGGAGCAAGCTACATGGTGTTTTCCTTTGAGGCCATGCAGAGGGGTGAGGAGCAGATAATATTTTTCTATATGTAGCACTCCCAGGGAGAGATGGCACACCTCTGGTTATGTGGCTTACCTGGGAACAGCCAATGTAAAGCCATATGACAAAGAAAAAGAAAATGCCCATTTTCTTCTTATTTCTCAATCTTTTTCTGCTGCATTCTCTGAAAACCAGTGACAAAAAGACTGATAGATGGGACAAGGCTCCCAGACATTCATCATGATGAATTTGCAGGATAGTGGCAGGAGGTTATTGGTATTTCCAGAGTCTACTGAGGCTCCCATGCACTGGGATTGAGAAGCAGGCTCAGGTTCAATTCCAAGGGCACTCTGGAATTGAATACTTTAGGATGTGTTTCATTTCTCTCCTGTTTTTTAAGTATTTTTTTTTTTTGGTGTATTGTAATCATACATCATCATGGTGTTCAGAGTGGTAGAAACACACACGCACACCTGCACTTCCTGTGTTTCCCTCTGGGTCCCACTCGCTCCCTCCCTCTCCCTGTGCATGTTATTGGGATCTGCATTGGTAATTTTGCACATGCATATAGCATTATTTTAACCATTCCCTCCCTCTCCTCACCTCACTCCCCCACCCCTCCACCATTCTACTGAGATCTCTTTCTTTATCTGAGGTCTCTCTTGTTTCTCAATTTCCCTCTAGCTCCCACATTCAAGAGAAAACATAGAAGCCTTCAACTTTCTGAGACTGGCTAGTCTCACTCAGCATACTATTTTCTATTTCTATCCATTTTCCTTCAAATGACATAAATGCGTTCTTCTTTATGGCTGAGTCAAATTCCATTTGAGTGTATAGACCATGGTTTTGTAACCCATTCATCTGTTGGTGGACATGCAGTTCTCCAGTTCTCCTTTTGTGGATTTAGTGTCTCAGCATTTGGGGGATGAGACCACGAGTAAAGACTATGGGATTCTAGGAAGAATAAGAAGGCTCTTGTGACTTAAAGTAAGGTTCAAAGGCTACTTGCAATTTTCCTGACCTCACAGAAAACTAACTGAACTCTTCTGAAACTCAGGAGATCATAACACTCTTTACCTTGCAGGGTTCTGTTGAGGCTAACAAAAAAGAAAGAAAAGAAAAAAAACTTCTCTATGGTTTTGGTTATGTCGAGTTCTCAAATGGTAGCTTCCTCCAACCCTCTCTAGAGGAGGACTGAATTAGGAGTAAGGGCTCTTGTTCTTCATCTGTATTGGTTTTTCTGATTCCAAACAGCTGCAATATGAGGTAATTGATTTGTCCACAGTGTTTCATTTTTATAGGCTGGGATCTATTTGCTTTGCATTGGAATGGTAGAAAGGGTTGTGCATCTTTTCACAAATTAAAAACAAATATTTTATTATGGAGATTTTTGAACATGGTCAAAAGTAGTTGGAATAATATAATAAACCTTTTACCCCTGCCCTACTCAAAAGCTATCAATCCATGGCCAATTCTTTCCCTTTGACAGATATCTTTCATCTTTGATGTAAGATTTCATTCATGGAATTATGTTACTTCCCTCATTCCTGAAAAGTTAGGGATTTCTAAATGATAACTTAAATGAATCAACTAAGTAAATGTCTAAAGGAACCAAATTATAAAACATAGAGGTTATTTCTCCTAAACTTTTGTGTTTCATATTGAGTTTTTGAGGAGTCCTGAGGATTGAACCCAAGGGTGTTCTACCTCTGAGCTATACCTCCAGCCCTATTTCATTTTTTATTTTGAAATAGGGTCTTACTAAGTTGCTGAGGGTCTCACTAAGTTGTTGAGGCTGTCCTTGAGCCTACAGTCCTCCTGCCTCAGCCTCCCAAGTACTTTAATTACAGGTAATTGATCTCTGAGCCCAAGATAATAGGAAAATGGGAGCCATGAATGGAGCAATGAGTTGTGAACACTTACTTAATTCAAATCCAGATACTCTTATTTAATAGCCACATTACATGAATAAAAGGGACAACATGATTACCAAATTACTTAACCAAATTGCTGCTAGAAGCAACCAAGATAGTGCATAAGAAAGGCATGTGATCTTTGGGAAGCTCTTCCTCTATAACTACCATTAATAAAACCAAATAGTAGGATAGCAATACAATACATAGCCATGGTTATTTCAAGCTTATTTTTGCACAATTGTGCATTGTCTCAATGGACTTCAGGTGTACATTACTCTGCAAGACACAGTCAAACCATTACCTCATATCCTTTCACGCTGTCCCCCAGAGCTTCAACAATCCCAGAACACTCGAATCCTGGCACCAGGGGAGTCTTGGGGGGGTTGTCAATATTCCCTTGTCGTACCATCAGGTCAAGGAAGTTCAGACCACTGTGAATGGCAAATGTGAAAAGACAAATTCAAAATGAGATGAACAAACAAACAAACAAAAAACCCTCGCTTGACTTTCTTTTCTTTCCTTCCCTCTCCCTCCTCCCTGTCTTTCCGTGTTCTGTTCCTTTCTGCTGAAATGTCTCTATTAGTAATGCCACTTAGCTAGATATCACAAATAACACCCAATTCAATTTTCTCCCTGCAGAGAAGTGATGTTTTCTTGTGGTGAAAATGGTTGCCATTTCAACTGGAATTCAAAAGACAACCTCTTTGTTCTCCCTCAGAGTCTGTTTGCTCTGATTTTAAAAACACACATTGCCTACTCTGGTCATTAGACATTCTAGCACTTAATCAAGAGTACAAGAAAAAAATGTTTGGAAGTAGTTATAAGCGGACACAAGAAAAGCAGCCAGACACAATGGCCACCAGCCAATCCATGGGAAAGAGAGAAAGAGAAAAGGCACCTGATTTAAAAGGTCTCAAAATAACCAACCATCACTTCTCCACCATCAAAAACACATAGGCAAGCACAGTGCATAAACAGCGGCCACAATGGTGACTATGAGCTGGCAAGGGACCCTATTATGTTCTTCGGGGAGTGGGGTGGGGGGAAGAGGACTTCAAGAAGAGAGAGCAAAGGGATGGCCCGATTTATATGGGAACACCAGAGTGTTTATTTCAAAAGTCTAAGTTATCTTGGGATGAAAGGCATTATTGGGTATCTTCTATTTGCATATCACTTGTGAAGTAAGAAAGTTATTAAAAAATATATCAATATCATCTCCATGGGAAGCCATAGACTTGATGCCAATGATGCTATCAATGCACAAAAGTATCTTATTTCTTAGAATTACTCTAAAGAATAGCATTTAACACCTATTTTGCTAATCACACAGGGAAACACATCCCATTGAACAAGCACTTTTCCCAACAGATGTAGTTCTAATGTGCTTCCTATTTTTGTAAGCCATCAGCTGAGTAAGACTCAAGTTATTGAAACAAAACTCCTCAGTCTGACTCAAGACCTATAGCCTCTGTCCACAGTTTCTTTTCCAACCAAAAGAACTTGAACAATTTATTTTTTTAGTACTGAGGATTGAATCCAGGGGTGTTATACCTCCATGCTATACCCTCCACCCTTTTTATTTTGAAACAGGGTTTCTCTAAGTTGCTGAGGGTCTTGCTAAATATCTGAGGCTGGCCTCGAACCTGAGATCCTTCTGTCTCAGCCTCCTAAGTACTGGGATTACAGGCATGCACATTGTATTGCTAACATGGATGATTTTTTAAGCACATCTTGTCTATTTCTCCCCTGGACTTTTAGGGGGCCAGGTATCTCCGGTATCTCCTAGCCTCACTCATTGATCTCAGCTACAAAGAATGGATTCAGGCAAGAAGGATGGATTTCTAGAAGGGTGGATTCAACAACAATCACAACTTTCTCCTGGTTTTCCTGACCATGAATCCAGCACGTTTCACATGCTGTCCCAACTGGTGCATCTCTTAAGGGTGCCCTCCTTAAAGGCAGCTGGGAGCATCATATTTCTTTGTTTTCAGAGTGCCTGGCATGCAATAGGCCCAAAGTAATCTGGTATAGTAAACACTGGAGTAACTTCTGCTGCATGAATAAATAGTCATCAATATTCAAAATGTTATGCTTCCACTTTGGGTACTAATCCCTTTTAAAAGTCAGAGTAACTTATATATTTCTGAAATATATGTGTAGATGTGTAGGCTTCCAAAGGTCTGACTTTGATGGTAAACAGTTGTTCAAGTCATTTATTAACCAAAATGTTCTCCTTCAACATGACTTGCTTCATAAAAGCTTAGGCAGAAATGGACACAGTGGTGCATGCCTGTCATCCCAGCAACTTGGGAGGCTGAGACAGGATCACAGGTTTACAGGTTTACATTCAGCCTCAGCAACTCAACAAGGCTCTCTGTAACTTAGTGAGATCCTGTTTCAAAATAAAAAAAGTAAAAGATAGGACTGGGGGTATAGCTCAGAGGTAGAATGCTCCTGAGTTCAATCCCCAGTAACACATAAACACACACACACACACACACACACACACACACACACACACACACAGTGGGGAGACTTGAGCACAAATCCCAATTTTACCTGCGAAAGTGAATTAGCTTCACATGCTTCCTTTTCCCCATCTGTAATGTGGGGGTTATGATTTGACATACTGCATAGCCCTGTTGTGAAAATTAAGGCTGAGAAGTACTTAAGCATGGTGCCGGGCACATAATCAGTATTCAACAACTGTTAGGATACTCTTTTCTTTTTCTTTTTCTTTTTATTGGTACTGGGAACTGAACATTATAGGTCTGAGCTACAACTCCAGCCCTTTTTTATTTTGTTTTATTTATTTATTTATTTATTTATTTATTTATTTATTTATTTATTTATTTATTTATTTATTTGCGGTACTGGAGATTGAACTCAGGGGCATTCTACCTCCGAGCTATACTCCCAGCCCTATTTTTTATTCTTTATTTTGAAACAGGGTCTCACTAAGTTGCGGAGTGCCTCACTTGGTAGCTGAGGCTGGCCGAGAACCCGGATCCTCCGGTCTCAGCCTCCTGAATGCTGGGATTACAAGCGTGTGCCACCACACCCAGCTTTATTTTTGTTTTTGAAACAGGGTCTCTCTAAGTTGCTGAGAGTCTCGCTAAGTTGCTGAGGCTGGCCTTGAACCTGCAATTCTTCTGTCTCAGTCTCCCAAGTACTGGGATTACAGGCCCACATCACTGCATCTAGCTATTAGCTTTCAAATACACATCTTCAGGAAGGAAGGTAAGAACTGTATGAAACATTTGAAGGAGACTCTTGTTAAAAAAAAGAGAAAGGAATAGACAGGAGTTGGCATATGCTTGTAATCCCAGTACTTGGGAGGCTGAGAGAGAAGGATAACAGAATCAAGGCCAGACTCAGCTATTTAGTGAAGCCCTCTGCAATTTAGTGACACCCTGTTTCAAAATCAAGAATAAGAAATATGGCTGGGGGTGTAGCTTGGAGGGAGATGCCCCTGAGTTCAATCTCCAGTACTATAAAAAAAAAAAAAGGAATAGAAATAGTTTCAGAGCTGAGTGGAAAAACTTCAGCTATCTATAAACATCACTTCTATGAAAGGGCCCATTTTCTAAGACAGCCAAATAAAGAAAGCATCACTGTGTAAGAGTCAAAGGAATTTCTATGGTCCCCAATCAAACACTCCATCTCATGTCATGCATAGTTCAGCTCACTGTGTTTTCCATTGTGTGAAAATGTATGATTTCCCCAGACCCTGGTGAAAAATAACGGCCAGCAGAAATGACTTGGCAGCTCTGCAGACATGGTGGCCCTCTGGAGAAGGGTGCCATGATTAGATCTAGAAGGTCCCCCTCTTGAAGGACTCATATGTTAATGTTCATTAATGACTTAATATTAGTAAGTCATTAATAACATCAACTCTGGGTTCTAATCTCAGCAGTGGATAAATCCTTGTAATGGATTAACTGGGTGGTCACCTAGGCTGGTGGGAGTGTAGCTGGAGATGGTGGGTCCCTGGAGATGTAGCCTTAGAGCTTGTGCTTGTGTCTTTGCATCCCCGTACTTGCTCTCTCTGCTTCCGGCCTCCATGTTGTGAGAGCAGAGGCTCACTCTCTCCCTCTCTCTGCTTCCAGCCACCATGCTCTGAGATCCATACACCCCAGCTTCACATGGAATTAACCTGGAGTCTCTAAGAAGCTGCGAGCAAATAAATCTTCCTTCCTCTAAGTTGTATGGTCAGGCCTTTTGAATTATGGTTGTGGGAATGCTGATGAGACAGAGGATCCATCTGAGATGTTTATTACATGGCTCAGCAGGGCTGTCTTCAGCCACATCTTGCATGAACTAGGCCTGGTGATTAGAAACTGGGAGCCAGACACTTACATCTCAGCGAGAAGGGTGAAGGCTGACTTTATAAAGCCTGTAGCTCCCATTTCCTTGGTAAGGCCCCATGGTTCCATTAGGTCATGGCGAATGCCAATTATTTTCAGGAAGCAGTGATATCCCAAGAGGTGAGGGACAGGCCAGTGTTGTTTATTCCAACTCAGAGCAGGTGAATACTTGTGAATGGAGTACATTTTCCTATTGTATCAGACTTGTTTCGTGTTATTGGCCCACCCTCTTTCTCCTCTCCTGGATATAGCTAACATTTACTCAAGACTTAACTTATAGCAAGAACTGTTTTGAGTACTCTTGCAATTTAACAATCATTGATTCCATTTTTGTGATACTAGGGATTGAACCTAAGGACATTCCACCTCCAAGCTATACCCCCAACCCTTTGTTTGTTTGTTTTTGAAACAGGGTCTCACTAGGTTGTTGAGAATCTCGCTACTTGCTGAGTCTGTCCTCCAACCTGTGATCCTCCTGTCTCAGTCTCCTAATTACTGGGATTAGAGGTGTGTGCTACCTCACTCAGCTAAGAATCAATGATTCTTAATCAATTATAAATCAATAGGGTATGAATTATCATATTTATTTTTCAGATGAGGAAATCTGAGACATACAAGGATTAAGTAGCTTGCTTACAGTCACATCTTTAGGAAACATGAAAGTCAGAATTTGAATTCAGGCAGAATGTACACTTGAGCCCATAAAAAACATACTCTACCTCTTCTCTATGGGACCTTCCCTACCCACCACACTGGTTGAAAAGGCACTTAAAAGGGTCATGTTTATAATTTCTTATCTCTTCTCCTGTTGAAAGCTGATTGCTCCAGGAGTGGGCCTCAGGTTGGAGGAGGGGCCATTCATAATCTAATCAGGAGCCCATTGGTTACGCTGGACAAATGAGCTGTTCCAAGAACTCCCAAAGATAGGAATTGAGACACACACTGAGAGAACAACTCAGCTACAGAAAGGATGTCAGAAGATATAACTGTGCTAGAGGGACTTCACTGAGCTTTGGAAAAACCTAAGTGGAGAAGACATTAGGTAGGGGAATTTGAAAGAAGAGAAAACAAACACAATAGCATCAATCCTATAGCCTGAACTGAGGGAGGTTTTGCAAATTTCCATTGCTGAGTTATCTAGAATGAGAAAGTCTGCTCTCTAAACTGGGTGAGGTTCAGCCCTGATATGCCACCTGCTCTCTGAATCCTCCTTCCTTCCTTCTTTCCTTCCTTCATTTATTTCTTCTTCTTCTTCTTCTTCTTCTTCTTCTTCTTCTTCTTCTTCTTCTTCTTTCTTGTTCCCTCCCTCTCTCCATCCCTCCCTCTCTTTTGTGGTACTGAGAAATGAATCCAGGGACATTCTGCCCCCAAGCTATACCCTCAGTCCTATTTTAATTTTTTTTTATTTTGAAACAGGGTCTCACTAAATTGCAGAGGGCCTTACTAAGTTGCTGAGGCTGGCTGCAAACCTGTGATCCTCCTGTCTCAGTTTCCTGAGTCCTGAGATTACAGGTGTGTACCAACAATACCTGACTCAGAGGTTTTTATAATAGATCTTTGCATAGGTTACCCAAGAGACCCAAAAATACAAAAATACAAACTAAAACAAGTACCATAATTGATTACCTCTAATACCCCATTGAGACAGACATTCCTCTCCTCTCTCTTCTCTCTCTCTCTCTCAACAAGTAACACTATTTAGAGACACTAAGTCAGAGCCACACAGGCAGTGAAACCCATAGACATAAAGTTGAGTCTAATACTTTTATTTCTCCACCACAGCAAAACCACACAGGATTCTATGAAGCTGTGCATCTTCACATTTGCAGTACCCAGCATTCTCTAAGATAATTTCAGCTTTACCTGGGAACTTTGGCGGGTGGCAGTGACTATGTCTAATGACTCAGAAGCACATGGGGGTAATCTTCAGCTCTCTCTTTTGCTCCATCTTTATATAGCTCTTAAGCATTTGAGATCATTGCAAAAAATAATGTTGAAAAGTACTTGACATAATGTTCTGCTAGGTAATCCTGTTTTTCTCAAAGACTGATATCATTTTAGTAAATACAATATGACTCTTATTTTTCCTCCTGCACTAAATTATGAGTCAGAGGCAAGGTGTAAATGGTTATTATTAAGACAAAGAGTAAAGGCAGAAAGTAAAGTTTTAGAAAGGGACTCTGAATGCCCATCTGTAATCCTAGTACTTGGGAGGCTGAGACATGAGGATTGCATGTTCAAGGCCTGCCTCAGCAACTCAGTAAGACCCTGTTTTAAAATAATAAATAGAAGCTGGGCCTGGTGGCGCACGCTTGTAATCCCAGCATTCGGGAGGCTGAGACCGAAGGATCCGGGTTCGCGGCCAGCCTCAGCTACCTAGTGAGGCACTCCGCAACTTAGTGAGACTCGGTTTCAAAATAAAGAATAAAAAATAGGGCTCGGAGGTAGAATTCCCCTGAGTTCAATCCTCAGTACCGCAAGTAGTAGTAGTAGTAATAATAATAATAATAATAATAATAATAATAATAATAATAAATAGAAATGGCTGGAAGTGTATCTTGGAGGCACAATGCCAACTGCTCAGTCCTCAGTACCAAAAAAACAAATGGAAGGGACCCCAAACACAGAATCTCAACAGGGAAATTTGGAGATAGTCTTTTTAATAAATAACACTTTATTACATTTTCATAGCACAGCACAGTTTAAAATGTGCTTTCATACAAATCTCATCTAACTCTGCAACAATCCCAGAAAAGCAAAAAAAAAAAAAAAAAAGTGCAGATATTATCATTCCCATTAAATAGATGTGCACAATAAGACCCACAGAAGAAAACTGATTTGCCAAAGGCAAAGTCACACTAAAGCCGAGACTTGAAGGCTCCATGCTTATTAGTATATCCCATGACACCATGAAATCTTCAATGCAAGAAAGTCAATTATTGCTAAAATCAGTATTTTAGGATGCAGAGGCACGATGGCTAAGAGGAAGTGGAGAAAAAAATAAATGTAGGTGCATGGGTTTCGGTGACTGAACTACCATCTGTCAGCCTGGACCTTGGCTGAGTCTCTAAAGCCCTCCCCAGCTCTCCTCCTCTGTTTTCTGGACAGTCCTTTATTCTATGGGCTTTTCTTAAAATAGTGTCAGAGTGAAAGCATACGTAGGGAGGGAGGGATGCTTGGTGATTTGGATAAAGGACATTGACTTGGATGCTTAGACTCTATATCACATCCCCAAACTAGCCTTGGCCTCTGTGCTTTGTGATTTTTATCTGTTAAGTGGGGGATGTCACCCTGCAAAGTCTCACAAGAGATGTTTAGTTGTCTTCATTGTGCGTTGTGCCAAAGTCAAGAAACATTGCTTCCACAATGACAAGGCTACTTGTGAGGCACTAAAGGTACGGACCATTTATTTATTTATTTATTTATTTTTTTTTTTTGCGGTACTGGGGATTGAACTCAGGGGCATTCTACCTCCGAGCTACACCCCCGGCCCTATTTTTTATTCTTTATTTTGAAACCGAGTCTCACTAAGTTGCGGAGTGCCTCACTAAGTAGCTGAGGCTGGCCGCGAACCCGGATCCTCCGGTCTCAGCCTCCCGAATGCTGGGATTACAAGCGTGCGCC
>PVLC010026310.1:0-22828 GCA_004027655.1 Graphiurus murinus | reverse complement strand
ATAACAAGGTCACTCAATGAAGTGAACCTTAGGGGGAGGGAGGGGGAGGGAACGGGAATGGGGAGGGAATCGGGGAAGGGGTCAAATGAGAATTGTGTGCAAATATGTTGTTAACAATTTGTACTTAACAAAGATGTACGCTATATTGCACGAATTACTACAATAAAAATTAAAAAATTAAAAAAAAAAAAAAAAAAAGGTTTTATAACATTGCATCTCTGTTCTCCTCCTTTTCATGCCATACCTCAGAGGGGTTTTCAGCATGAACTGTGCTGTATCAACAGTCACTTAAAGAGGAGTTGATCTGGAAATACTTTGGCTATTAAAGGGAAATAGTGGATTTTAAAAAGATTTGTATTTCTTTCCTTTCACATCCTCTTTTATTGCAGAAACACTTTGAAAAAAATGATCATTCAATCAAATTAATGCAAAGACATATAGTTAAAAAGTTTGAAGTTAATATGAAATAGTATTGACTCGAGGAAAATCTCTAGTGGTGTGTTGTCCTTATTATCTAGCTCCACATCCTCATAACTGGTATTGCTGCAATGTTAGGAAAATTTGCATATTTTATGAAGCTGGAAGGAAAAGCAATGTGTTAAATGACTAAAGTAGGCACTAACCTGTCTTTTTCGGTTTGCAATGTGTTGAATTTACAAGAAAAAATGTAAATGAGATATCAATAATTATGTATGTTAGAGATTCCATATCTACATACATATGTACATATATATAGAGAATATATATATATATATATTTATATTCTGTCTATGTACATACAGAATATGGAATATCTTAGGGTTGTGCAGGTAGATATTAACAATAATAGTTAATATTTTTAAGTATGAATGCAGCACAATATAAATACATTTATGTAATTTTTTCAGTTATTTATCAAACTAATTTTGGAGACATTTCATTTATATTAATAAATCCAATTTGATGGCCTCTATCTATGCTGTGGAAATTTTAACTCATTTAAATAGTTATTGTTTTTCCATTAAGTTGAGATATATTCCAAAAATTGTTGTAACCATGTGTCAACTCTTGATTTCTGGTTTTAATGCTATAAGAAAGAAATTTCTAGTAGGCCACTTGGAAGAATTTCTTTTTGTAGGGATTTTTGTTTTATGAAAAAGAGAATCGTTATATAATCATTTTAAGACTGAGTTCAAGCAAAATTAATGCTAGCTAGAGAATATTAGAATTTAAACTTATTTAGCTAAGTAGGTGAGTATTTAGTTTCCTGGAGGCAGTCTTAATTTCTTTAACATTGATATGAAATCTGCTTAGGTGTTTTATCATGAATGCTAATTTTTTCCTGGAAAGAGATTGTGGACTATACTACTAAGGAACAATCTGTTCACATTAATATTTGAAATTAACAGTGGAATAATTTTTCTTGATTATCTTGGGATAATTATTACTTGACATATTATTTATGTCTTTTCTCTTTCTTCTCTAACCATTTTTTAAAAAATTTCCGCACATGAGTGTTCAGTTTTATCCATCTTTTTGCATTTCTATCTAGTGGATAAGAGCAATTTTCTTTTGCTAATATGAATAGCAAATATTCAACACACATTAGCACGGTTTTTATCCTGAGAAAAGTTATATTACAGTTATATAATCTTCTTGAAAACAAAATGTGTTTAGAAATTTTTATGACTCTCACCCTCGTTTCCTACCCATAGTTTTTCTAGTGTTTATAAGATATGGGCATAATGAACCCAAATTGACCAGAAAGTAGTTGTGCCTTCAAGTTTACAAAATTTTATTGTGTCTCCCAGAAGAAACGTATTCTCAAGGGCTTGTTTAAGTGTTTCTTTTAACAAGGATTTTAAACAATGGTACCTGGAGATATCTGGAGAGAGGAAACCTTGGCCACTATGCCTATACATGGTTTCCTCCCATGCCATTCATATCCACTTCTTTAATGAGACCACTATGCTAATGGTAGGTGTGGCTAAATAAAGAGTATTTCTGGAAACTATAAGGTTAGCAAACCAAGATACAGTTTCTGAGTTCTTCCTCTGATCTCTGATAGGCTTTGTGATAATATCCGTTAGTTCATCTATATCCCATTTCCTAGACCCCATTCCTAAACTTACATTGATTTCTTTATGGATCCTTGGTCAATTAACTAAACCATCTCTTTGTGTTCTCTAGTTTGTGTATATCTCTAAATCAGGTTATCACTCTTCCATACAAATGAATGAGAATGTGTGCTGCACACAGATTGTCTGATTCCTGTGATACATTCTTTTTCACTCATAGGATAATTTTAGAGCCATTGTTGAATGTGACAATAGTGTGCTAATAATTCATTACAGATAATACCAACAAACTGTATAATCTACTTATGAACTAGATCTGACATATTTTTCTTTGTCCTTCAAAATCCTTGCAGATGAAAAAAAAAGAAAAAGATAGATGATAGATAAATGGATGATTGATGATAGATAGAGGATAGATACATGATAGCTAGCTAGCTAGCTAGATAATAGATAGATGATAGAGTTTTCAATGCCAAAATAGTACATGCTGAAGGAAGCTGAAATATTTTCATCATACAATGAAGTGTTACTGTGCTGCTGTTTAAATGTCTGGCTCTGGGTATCTGAAAATCTTCCACTCAATCAGAAGACTTTAGTTTCAGACCCTACAAGATCATTGTCATCACAGTAGAATAATAGAAGCTTTGAAAGCAATGTCTAAGACAAACTTTGCATGCAGGTCATTTATTTGGGAAGTAATCCAGGTAATAAAAGCTAACAGTAGTGGAAAGGGGAATTGAGGAAAAAACAATATAAAAATGCATCCTCCATATGGCCCGTGATATGGATGACCGAGGTTTGAACTCCCAGAATGGTCTGAAGAGTTTTATGGAATGTATCTCACAATCGTTTGCCTCAGGATTCAGAGGAGGCAACATCAGATTCTTGGCTCCCACCTTCTGTTAGTCAGGGATAGCACAATGATCATTATCTTCTTCACATTTCAGGGTTGCATATGGGTGGGGATGTTGCAAGTTCCCTCCAGGCCTTCCATGCCATAGCATCTGAGACATTCTGAAAAGAAGCAAAGGAGTTCATAACATGTTGCAGGCTTAAGACCAAGTGTTGTCTGATTGCCACGCTCAGAGCTGACAGAAGGCTAGTCAGTCTTCTTACTGAATTTGAGACAGAGTTTGGGTATTAATTAAGTAACAGAAAAGGTAAATATTTGTATATTAATTGCTGTTTTCTGATCTTATTTTCATGTTTTATAATTTTATTACCAACATTTACTTGTCTTTTTTTTCCTGTAAGTTTTGTGAGGATTTCGTAAGTCTCACTTCTTCACAAATTCATTTTTGAAGAAGATATCTAAATTGTTTTTAACTGCTTCTATATGGCTTTATTTCCTTTACCATGCTTTACTGTCCATTATCTTATTTATCTCAGATTATTCCACTTTTATGGTCACTTTTGAACACTTATATATAAAGTTAAATGTGTGATTTATAAAAAAATATAAGTTGGATACTGTTATATGTTTCTACTCTGTATGCTTTCTTTGATTTATATGAGGGTTTTTCATCTTTTGCATTATAGCATAATTATTGCTCAATTATATAAACTATGATTTTTTTCAAGCCCTTACTGGAGGTGGTGTTAGTGGGCATCTGCCAAGAAATGTTATAACTATTTACTTATAATGTTATTTTTTTCTGAGAAATTGAAAGAGTCAACTCTTTGATACTATATTAAAAAATCCATAGATGTTTTGTATATTAAAGAAATGTCTTGAGATTCGGGGCATGAGGTTGACATGCTTCCCTAGCTCTTGTTAGTAAAAAAGGCTCTTGTCTATTTTATATTTCATTAGTGAGATCAGGAGTAATCCTAGAGTTAGCAGTTTTTTCAAGCCTGGGCTTTTAAATAAGTCCTCTCAATCAATTTATTTTTACAAGAAAATTTATTTCTCTTGGCAATCAATCAAAGAAATAATAGTTGAGTTCACTCTTGCCAAAATGATAGACATGCTCATTAGTACTTATATCTATTTTTAATCATTCAATTTAGGACTGTAACCAAACTGAAAAAAAATGTTGAAATGTATAATGTTATATGAATGAAAAAGACATTTTTTTAAAAAAAGAACTCAAGAGAATGAAGGTCTCACTAAACTAACAAACAGCTGAAAAAAAAAAAAAAAGCAAAAATGCAGTCACACTCAGGGTTTTCTCTTAGGAAGATAAGAGTGTTTGAGTTTATGAAGGTTCCACATATGACTCTGTTTCCAGGGTAGAAGGGATTTCTTCATATGTAAAATGATACATTTGAATTTCATGCACTTTTTATGAAATCAAGCCCTGAAACAAAAGTTGTACCATTCTGTTTTCTTTACAAACATCTTGTCTTGCATTGCACTAAATTCTATAAAAGTACTCATTTGCAATTTTGTTAATACATTTAAACTTTTGAATCTAAGTATTTAAAAAGTATAATGCAAATTAACAGAATCTTAAGTACTGTATGTTTTCTTATTCCACATAGACAAATATATGTTCACAACAATCTAGAAGGTCGAGATTGAATCTAAAATCTTAAACTCTTCAGTATTACAAGCAGGAGCAAAGCATTATAGAAAGAACTGGCTGGAGCTTCAGTTTTTATCACCCATTAAAAGGGCATTGTGCAAGTACCCCAGGATACAATTTGGTCAACCTCTGCTCAAACTTCCTGTAATTACATGCTTTATGTTCATCTTTCAGGACTAGGAATACAGAGACCAGTATTGTCATCAGTCATTGGAACACAGATCCAGGAAAGAAGCTCACCCTGGAATTAGATCACTCAGAACTTTCAAAGGAATATCTAAATTGTGGGCATGGAATTTGGTCTAGGACAGGGAGTACAAGCATTTGGTAAATCCATAACTTTAGCCCTATGAACTCCTCATCCCATGGGAGTACATTTGGCTAGAAAAGAGCAAATAGAACCTATGATACATATGGACCAAGTGTGGGGCTCTAGCTCAGATCTAATAATACTAGTATGTATAATTAATAATTGTGTTATCATTCTACCACAATGTCAGCTTGTTTAGTCACTGTGATATCAATTTTATTGTTTTCATTGATTTATTTGTGTCTACTGTTTTATTGGGTCATATTACACATCAGTTGAACTAGTTATTGACTCTAATTCACCTTTTTTTTTTTAATCACAGTCTTAGGTGAACATTTCTAAAGAGTTTATAGTTGAAGAAAAGGAGAGCAGAATCATCCTTATATTACAGAAAATATTAGAGTTTGGGCAACAAAAACTATTTTTAAAATTATTTCTTTTACATAAAAGTATATAAACTCAATGAAGGTGAAGACTTTTGTATCAGTATTTCACTGATTAATACTAAGTAATCTAGGACAAGACCCGGCACATGGTGGTTGCTACATAAATATTTGTTTAATATAATTTTGAGTCCCAAAAGGCTGAAAATGCTTTTTTATTGCCATTTTCAGTTCTCTTAGGAATAAATAAATATTATAACAAAGAATTACTTGCAATTCATTTACATAGTTTTTGAGATGCTTCCAACAGAAAGCAACTTTGTAAGGGATAAAGGTAAGTTATCATCTCTAGATGAACTCAATATTAAATCTGAACAACTTAGAAATGTTAGCTTGCCTTAAAATAATGTTATTAATGTAGTTTTGTTTTTACATATAATTTGTCAAGTGTGTTTAATGTCTGGATAATATGTAGTTTTAAAGACACTTCGACTTTTTCTCTCTGAATAATATGAAAGCCACTCACAATACAGAAAAGATCAGGAAAAGTTTTATTTCTCTCAAAAAATTCTCTGAATTGTGGAGAAATCTATAGCATCCAAAGAAGAGATGAAAAACATTATCAAAGTGATTAGGAAAGTAAAACATGGTAAGAAGAAATTAGGAAATAGTTTCTTAATTAATCTGTAATTTTTGCTTAATTTCATATTTCCTAGGATCAATAAATCCTTGAACAAGGAGCAAATTCACCAACAAGAGAAAAAATAATGTCTACCACAATTAATAATGAAAATAATATTTTCTGAAGGAAACGTCAGAAGGTTTGATATAGAAAGACTTGTCGTAGTCTTTCAAACCAAGGCCAGGTACAAAGGACTTGCCTGTATTTTCCTCACCTAATAAACCCACAGACAAATTAGGCTAAATTATACGTAAGTTTTTTTTAAAAGAATAGTTTCCGTGCTGTTATTAAAATAAAACTTAAAGTAGTTTCCTTTCATGTTATTTAACACTATAAATTCAGGTATCACTAAATTGTATACATTCCATATGAAATTTATGTCCATATGTTCCTTCATTTGGTTTTGGTGCTTACTATACCAGAGCTTACTGTCACTCACATTTTACACATTCATTTCTAATTTATATCTGTCCTGCAATTTAATATACATACTTACTACATTTAAAAATATATAACTTTATTCTACATGTTTAAGTTTTTATCTTATAACCCTAGAGTATATTAGGAGCCTTTTAGTTGGGCAGTTTTGACCATTTAGGGAGGTATACATTAACATGCTATTGCTTGATAGATTTTTCTTTCTTTTGCAAATAAAAAATAGAGATAATAGTATTTAGAAGACTCTTAATAAGTTTTTAACTGAATTTTTACTGTGAAATAGGCATAGTTATCATGCTCAAAATAGATTTTTTTGTGTATGTAGGAGATGAAGATTTATAATCAGCTTACATTTTTATGTTTATATGGTCATGAATTATGAGCACATGTTCACACGTGTTGAAAAGTATTATTTTATTTTGATCTATCATTAAATACATAAGATAGAATCATTTAAGACTCTTTAGTGTGATGTCCCTATTTATGCAAAATTAATGTATGTCTCTAAACATATTTAAACAAAATCAGTGTATTAGGTAATATCATCAAAAGAGAAACTACTTCGAATTATATAAAAATGATGGATCATTTTCTCATTGCATCAAATAAGTTTTTCAGATATAAAAATCATATCTTAAAAGACAATGAAGCTGGGCATGGTGGCACATGCTTGTAATCCCAGTACTTGGGAGGCTGAGACAGAAGGATCACAGGTTCCCAGCTAGCCTCAGCAACTTAGTAAGGCCCTCCACAATTAGGTGAGACCTTGTTTTCAAATAAAAATAAGATGATAATGCACCAATGAAAGCACATAAAAACAAATAAAATAAATAAATAAAATAGGGCTAGAAGGTGTAGCTCAGAGGAAGAATTTCCCTGAGTTCAATCCCCAGTAGCATATTCACAAACACACACACACACACACACACACACACACACACACACACATACACACACACACTAAAATAGCAGGGGAAAAAATGGGATTGCACCACAATGAATTTCACAAAGAACCTTTTCTAAGTGAACAATCTGTTTATAATTGTGTTCTTTCCTATGGTAACCTGTTAATTCTAGATGTGGACTGCACGTTGAGCCTGGCCCACAGACAATGACAATTACTTGGCACAAATTGGATACTAGAAAGCTCTGAATGTATGACTTATTTTTCCATGGTGAATTTATTCTTTCAAACTTTCTATTGTGAATGTACCATGGCCTCCTTCTCAAACAAATACAATTTAAGAATGGAGAGAAGTGGGAAAATACTGAGCAAAAGTCTAAATCTCTGAAGAGTTGACACAGCTAAGGAGAGAGACAGCTGCCATGTCCTTAACATCAGACCCAGGCAACATCTACTCAAGAAAAAAGTAGAGGTGGGTGGAATATCATCAAACCTGTAGGATGATATGAAACCAGTCCAATTCTTTTTTAAACTGAGAATGTCAGTCTATTTATCCAATCACAAAAGAGCACCTATTTGACAGAAGACAAAACTATCCAGTCATTACAGTTTTCTTACAAACTCTGACATTCAATTTAAATTATTAGTATATGTAAAAAGAATAAAAAGTGATATAATTAAAATAACTGTCATAAGTACAGTATTTGGGTAGAAGAAAAGTAAAAGATAGATGAAAGATGAAGAATTTAAACATGTCGAGCACGGTGGTGCATACCGGTAATCCTAGTACTTGGGATACAGGAGGATAGCAGGTCTGAGGCCAGCCTCAGCAACTAAGTGAGGCCTTCAGAAACTTAGTACAACCATGTTTCAAAATAATTAAATTAAAATAGGTCTGGGATGTGTCTCAAAGGTAGAATGCCTCTGAGTTCAATCCCTAGCACCACAAAAACATAAAAACAAAACAAAAAGAGAGGGAAAAAAAGAATTCAAACACTTAAGATCTATGAAATTGTTGCTATTTAGAACTCATTGGTTTATTTAAACAGCAAATAGAGTTCAGAATAATTCAAAGATAGGCAATTAAAAAGTATCCATATTTAAACACAAAGAGAAAGAAGGAAAGAAATGTAATAGGACATATTATATTTAATAGCCCACAGCATGAACAGAATAAGTAGAAAATCCATATGATCATTTCAGCATATGCAAAATATAATTTCAAAATATTAAACAGTTTCCCATTTTATTTTACAGTTGTATATTTTAAAAATGTTTTAGAAAATTAGGAAAATAAATTTACTTTCTTTTTTTTTTGATACTAGGGATTGATCTCAGGGGTGTTCTTCCTCTGAACTACATTTCCAGCCAAATTTTATTTTTTATTTGGAAAAAAAGGTCTTGCTAAGTTGCTGAGGCTGGCCTCTACCCAATAGTTCTAGAATCTCCTCCTTCAAGTTAACATTAGCCTGGAAGCTCTAGACAGTGCAGTAAGGTAGAAAAAACAAAGACATTCAGAGTTGGGAGAGAGAATGAAAAGCAGACAGTATTAATTGATGACTATATAACTAGAAAAATCTATCTACAGACCTCTAAAATTAAACATATGAATTTAGCAAGGCTGCTCATTTATAATACAATACATAAAAATCATGAACTTAGGAATGTAGTTCAGTTGTAGAGTGTATGCTCAGCATACAATAGGCCCTAATATCACTCCCCAGCACAAAACAAAAAAAAACTTTCTCCATACTGTAACAGTAAATAATTGGGACATGAAATTTTAAAGTTATCATTTACTACGTGACCAAAAATATTTAGTGTCTAGAATTTGGATCAGAGAAAATTATATGAGGTCCCTACAATGAAAATTACAAAACATCATTGGCAGAAATGAAATCAATCATAAGTAAATAGAAAAGTATACTGTGGCTGTACTTTACAAGACCCAATATTATTAAGATGTCAAGTTGTCCAAGACTGTTCTATAGATTAATGACATTCTAACCAAAACCCCAGCAGGAACTTCTGTTGGAATTAACAACCTCTTTCTAGAATTTATAGAGATGAAAGAATATTAAGAAAGGCTGAAAAGGCAGTTCTGAAAAAGGGAACAAATGGAGAATCCACACCACTTTATATCAAGACTCATCAAAACGATATTACACATAAAAGAGTAAGTGCCAGTGTAAGGATAGACATCATTTATCAATAAAAGATATTCCCAAAGAATCCAAAAATAACCTACATTACCAGCCATATGATTTATAGCAAAAGCATCACTGTTTTTAAGTGGGGAAAGAATATCACTTTTCAGTAGTACCAGAGTGATTAGGTATGCATTAAAATATCATATATCTAGATCCATTCTTAAAGTTTTACATAAAAAAATGAGTTTACAACTTGAAATAGAGAACGTAAAGTAAAATAGCTTTTAGAAGAAGAGAGAAAATATCTTCATGCATTTAGAGTGAGTAAAGACTTATTAAACAGCACACAAAATGCAGTAAACCATTTTTTAAAATAATACATAGATTTTCATTAATATTAAAATTCTTGATCATCAGCAAACAATATAAAGTGCAAAAATATACCGTAGTCTAAGAAGATCATGGTCATGCATAGATAAGAAAAGTAACTCAGATATCATATAAAGAATCCTATAAAATTAATAAAATAGACTCCAGAATAAAATGGTGAACAAAAGCCCTGGAAAGGTTCTTTGCTATAGAACATACAATTAACTTAGAAGACAATTAGTCTTGAGAGAAATTCAAATTAAAATCATAACAGCCGTTTGCTACCTATCCATCAGAATATTTAAAATTAACCTCCTGACACAACAAAGTTCTGAGAAGAACATGGGCAATTGAAATTCTTTTGCAATGCTCCTGGAAATGTTAATTGGTGCAACACTCCAGAAATCTTTTAAACAGTATCTGCTAACCTTTGCTTATACCTAAACTATGATACAGAGATTTATTTCCTGGACATAAACCATAGAAAATTAAAACATTTAATTATGAAAGATTTATACAAATATATCTGTAGCAACCATGCTCACAATAGTTCCTAACTGGACAAGGTTCAAATACATTTAAAAAGCAGATTAGCCCTATAAACTCTGTTGTATACACCCAGCAGAATATTGTATGGCATTAAGAAAGATCTAATTATTGACATATTCAGGAACATGTATGAATTTCAGTCATGCTAAGTTAAAAAAAGAAAGCCAGGCACAGAAGAGTATATTTCATATGATTGCATTAATATGAAAATTCCAAAGGTGGCAAAGTTTACCTGTTACTATAGAAATTATTTGAGTAGATATATTTGGAGGTACAAAAGAACCTTTTATTTGTGTGTGATACTGAGGATTCATCCCAGGGGCATTCTACCTCTGGGCTACACCCCTATCCCTATTTTATTTTATTCTTTTCATTTTGAAACAAGCTGTCACTGCGTTGCTGAGGGCCTCATCAAGTTGCTGAGACTAGCTTTGAACCTGGGATTCTCCTGTCTCAGCCTCCTGAGTACTTGGGATTACAGACATGTGCCACCATGCCTGGCTAAGAGGAGCCTCTTGGATGTTAGATATGTCCTTTCCTTTTATACTTTTATTGGTTCATTATAATCTCACATCATAATGCAGTTCATGATGATAGCGGCATCCATGCACACAGCACTTAGTGAGCCATCCCCTGGCTTTCTCTCCAATCCTCTTCTTGTCTATACAGGGTATTGAGATTGGCATTGGTATTCTCATACTGTCTAAACATCAACGTAAGTGATTCCTTTATTGATACCCCCCTTCTCCTAGGCTACCTCCCTCAATTCTTTGTAGTTTCTCCTCCATTATCTAAAGTCCCTCTCACATTCCTATTACTTCCTAGGTTTCATATGTGAGAGAAAATATGTGACCCTTCATTTTCTGTGACTGGCTAATCTCACTTAACATATTGTCCTCCAGGTCCATCCATTTTCCTGAACATGACAAAATTTGTTCTTTATTGCTAAGTAGAATTCCATTGTGTGTATATTCCATAATTTTGTAATTCATTCATCTGTTGATGGACATTTAGATTGGTTACAAAATTTGGTTGCAGAAAATTAAAATAGAAGGAACTTACTTCCACATTATTATGGTAATATACAATAAACCCAAAACCAACATTGTATTGAAAGAGGAAAAACTGCAGGAATTCTCTTTAAAAACAGGAACAAGACAAGGATGCTCACTATCACCACTCCTTTTCAACATAGTCCTCAAGACTCTTGCCAGAGTGATAAGGTAAGAGAAGGATATTTAAAATTTCAAATAGAAAAAGAAGAACTTAAAATCTCTGTTTGCAGAAGACATGACCCTGTATTTATTTGTTCTGTATCTTCTATTCTATTTTATTCTATTCTATTGGTCTGTGTGTCTGTTTTTGTGCCAATATCATGCTGTTTTTATTACTCTAGCTTTGTAGTATAATTGGAAGTCAGGAATTGTGATGCCTCCTGCATGGTTCTTACTGCTGAGAATTGCTTTGGCTATTCTGAGTCTTTAGTTTCTCCATATGAAGTTTAGGACTGGTTTTTATAGGTCTGTTTTGAATATCATTGGTATTTTGATAGGGCTTGCATTGACTCTGTATATTACTTTTGGAAGAATGGCCATTTTGATCATCTTTATTCTGCCTATCCAAGAATATGAGAGATCTCTCCATTTTCTTCAATGTTCAAGTTATATTGTTGTATTGTCTTCTCTATATTGTTGATTGTGTGGTTAGTTTGAATGAGCTGTCTTCTAAGAGTGAGACTTCATTTTCTATGTGGTCTAGTCTGCCAGAGGTGGTTTTGATTGAGATATCTAATTCATTTATTGTCTCCATTTCATTCAAAGCCCTTTTGTTTGTTTGTTTCTTACTTTGGATCTCAATTTCTGTATTAATACATTCTTTCATAACCTGTATACTTTGTCTCATTTCATTTCTGAGTCATATGGCCATATTGAAAATCAAAATTCTGAGTTCTTTTGGCATTGTCTTCAGCTTAGTATTGGTGATCTCTCTTGATGTTGAGTTGTGGGAACTTATTATTTGCTTGTTGGTCCTCATTCTCATGTTTTTAGAATTTTCACATTTGTATCTCTGTTGTCTTAGCATCTTCTTCCTCCTGTGTAAGAGTCCTATGTCTATTTGTTATCCCTTTATAATAAGGCCTATGCTGAGGGCATATATTTGTCCCATTAAATCTGTCTCATATAATCAGACTTTTGAATTTGTCTTACAGAAACTCTTTAAGAGCATAGAGTTCTTAATGAAGGCAAGCAGGAGTCTTGGGTACAGGTTACTGTGCTCTCCAGCCCCAAATTCAGCAGAGCCAGAGACTATGATGTTCCATTCAAAGGCTGTGGCTTACTCACTGGGATTTAATGCCCCACAGATACCACCACTGCTCTGGTGATTGGGAGCACTTGAAATGCTGTGGAGCACTAACTTCTGACCTCCATTGTAACTGGGCATGAGTTCAGTAGGTCTAGAGATTACTGTGTCCATGCTTGTGGCCCAGCTGGCTGAGCTTTATTAGCCCTGAGACAATATCATTTATCTTCTATTTGTAATCATGTGGAGCACTGTCAGACACTGGCTGTGTGATCACCAAGCACAAACTGCTAACCAACTGTTGTATTCCCAGCCTATAACTGTGATCATGTGAAACTCTGCTGGTCTCTGGATTCCCTGCTTGCAGGGCCTAAACTACAGTGAGGAGAGATTGTACTGTTCTGAGTTTGGGGCTTGAGTGGCTGAGTTATTTAGCCCCAGGGACACTACTGCTGCTCTATACAGCTATAATCACATGAGACCTCATTGCCTATCAGCCTTGGTACTTGTAATACCCAAATACTGCCAGACACAGGTTTATAACCTGCTGATTCTGTATCATGGTTGGCTGAGTTATTTCATCTCACAGACACCACTGCTGTTGGTTTCATGAGACTGCTGGAGACCCTACAGGGGCTCATCAAACTGCCATCCCACCAGCCTGAGTATCCCTAGGATTATCTCTAGGGACTGTCTGTTAATGCATGGTTCTGCTGTGTCTGATTGAAGACACTGTCACTGCCTCTGTAGGGATTATTTGCAAACTCATAGACCCCATGGGTCTGTCCATTGCCACAGTAGTCCCTGTAGCTATGCAACCTTCCACTGGGATAGTTTGTAAACTCATGGTCTTGAAGAGCACTGCTCAGGTTCCTGCAGGAGAGAAAAGTTCTGCTGTAGCCACAGGAGTTCACTGTGCAATTTTGCTGGTTGATCTCTAGATTCAAAGTAGTCTTGACAAGGCAGGTTGTAGTTACTGGATTCCCTGCAGGAAGGTCCTGTTGTTTCTTGGTCTGAGTTCCTTTGCAGCTTCAGGAGTACACTGGGCAGGTTGGCTGTGGGGCCGGAGAGTCTCAATCTCAAGGTATTTGAACAGAGAGAACAATGTAATTACTTTGTATGTTGGTTTTCTGCTATCACTGGCTCAAAATGATTCTGCTTCTTCCTTGCTAGGGTAGTATCTAGCCAGGTTCCAGCAGCCCATGAGCCTATATTTAGAAGACCCAAAAAAACTTAACCAAAGACTTCTGGCACTGACTAACAAATTCAGGAAAGTAGTGGGGCACAAAATCAACAACTTTTCTATATGCCAATCATAATTCCACTTAAAAAGAAATCCAGAAAACAATCACTCAGAATAACCTCAAAAACTATAAAATACCTAGGAATAAACCTAATCAAGAAGGTAAAAGACCTCTATAATGAAAATTAGAAAACCCTAAGAGAAGAAATTGAAGATTTTAGAAGACAGAAATATCTCCCATGCTCTTAGATGGGCAGAATAAATATTATCAAAATGGCCATTCTACCAAAAGTGATATGCAGAGTCAATACAATCCCCATCCAAATACTATTGTCATTCTTCACAGACCTTGAAAAATCAGTCATAAATTTTATATGGAGGAACAAAAGACCCAGAATAGCCAAAGCAATTCTCAGCAATAAGAACCATGCAGGAGGCAACATAATTCCTGACTTCAAATTATACTACAGAGCTACAGTAATAAAAAAAAATATATCATGGTATTGATTGGCACAAAAACAGACACACAAACCAATGGAACAGAATAGAAGACACAGAAACAAATCCACACACTTATAGCCATTGATTTTTGACAAAGGCTCTAAATACATACATTGGATAAAAGATAGCCTTTTCAACAAATGGTGGTTGGAAACTTGGTTATCTACTTGTAGAAAAGTGGAACTAAATATTTACCTCCTACCCTGCACAGGAGTCCAATTGAGATAGATTAGGGATCTGTAAGTTATATCAGAAACTGAAGCTACTAGAGGAAGGCATAGATTCAACAACTTCCTAGATAAGACCCCCCAAAGCTCAAAAATTAAGACAAGAATTAATAAATGGGATGGCATTAAATTTAAAAGTTTTTCCTCACCAAAGAAGACCATCAAACATATAAAGAGAGAGCCTACAGAATGGGAAAGAATCCTTGCCAGCTACCCCTATGAAATAAAACTATTCTCTAGAAAATACAAATTATTTAAAAGACTTAATGCTTAAAACAACCCAGTCAAGGAATGAGAAATTAAATTAAACAGACACTTCACAAAAGAAAAAATACAAATGGCCAATAAAAATATGAAAAGTGCTCAACCTCATTAGCAAACAAGGAGATGCAAATTAAAACTACACCAAGATTCCATCTAACCCCAATCAGAAACAATAAATGTTAGTGAGGATGTGGAAAAATTGGAACTCTTCTCTACTATTGGTGGGGATGCAAGTTAATACAGCCAGTATGGAGACAAGCATGGCAATTCCTCAGAAAACTGGGATCTATTATATTATCCAGCTGTACCATTTCTGTGTATCTTTCCATAGTTACTAAAATCAGAAGGCTATAGTAATATATTCATATCCATGTTTATACCAGCACTATTCACAAAAGCCAAATGTTAGGCATATTCTACACCTTGGAATGGATGTTGGTTTACATACATCCATTCCATGAAAAATTAACTAAAATATAATGCTATTTATTTTAGGTAAATTATTCATAAATCAAAATAGGTTCTTTCACATGATTATTACTTAATGTTTTATTTGCTACAAACAAAATTAATAACTATTGGGTATGTTCTTTTGGATATCCTTGTTTTCTTTTCCACTATTATAATTTTTTGTCTTTCTTTAGTAATATTGCAGATTTAACTTTTTTAGTGATTCTGTAATGCAGCCTTTCATGATTATCATTTAACTAAGTGAGGTTCAGATATCAAGTCACTGAAATAAAAGAAGTGTTTAGTAATGTTCTTAAGGTAATGATGAATTTTGGATAGAATTTACACTTGAGCATCTCTGAGGATGTCATCTGCATACAAACTTCAAAACACCTAGTGTTATTCATTATAAAAATCCTAACTCTTCATATGAAGATGCTCTGGAGCAAGATACATCATTAAACTATGCTACCTGTAATTCCTAATAAATATATATATATATATATATATATATATGATGACTAAGATTGTGTTAAAGAGTATTATATGTCTAAAGATATATTTCATTTTTTTTTATACTGGGGATCTAACTCAGGGGACATTATACCTCTGAATTTCATTCCTATCCCTTTCATTTATTTACTTACTTACATTGAAACAAAGTCTCACCAAGTGTCTCAGAGTCTCACTAAATATTTGAGGCTGGCCGGGATCTTGTGATCCTCCTATCTTAGCCTCCCATGTATTGGGATTACAGGTATGCGTCATCACTCTCAGCTTAACTTTCCTATTTTTAAATGTTATGTCTCAAATAATTATCAAGGGAATTAATATGCATTTTTCAAGATATTAATAATCAGGTAATTTATATTTTTGCATAACTGACATTCTTCTACTTCTCTATATAAAGGCCTTCTGGAAAACATTCAATTTTTGAGAGTCACCTTCAAGGCAGAAATGTATTTGGATCTAGCAGATAACAATGGAATTAATATCATTGCATCTTATTTTAAGATTTGACAAATTTGATTAATAGGTAGAAATATTTCTTTTTATTCAATAGAAAAAAGTAAATAGGAAACTTAAATACATGATTAGAAAAAAGTTCTTGAAATTCTGGTCACTGGCACAGAAAACAGGAAAGAATTTGTTAACTGAGACCTAGCACTTATACAATCAGGGTGGTTCTAGGGAAAAGGAATAACAACGGAAGAGAAATGGAAAGCCAAAACTAACAAGTTTACTTCAGAAACAGAAGCACAAGAGGATGTCAAACTGAGTTAAGCTGGAACAGTAGCTGCAAAACCACCTGGTGAAGAAATGTTCCCTTTTTCTCAATTTGCTGGAGAGAACTGTGGTGAGCAGCCACTTTGCAGAGACAATGTCTAGGCTTACAATTCAGGAAGCTCTTCAATACCTATAGCTTCATCCCAAGTAGAGATACTAGCTAATAACAGCACGGGAATTTCTCTGAAGGTGGCCATCCCCGTAGCCTGTGTATTGGGATTGCTCCAATCTGATAACTGCAGAATCTCACCTCTCTTTCTCATCAGAAATAGGAAAGGTGCAGAGCAGAGATGACTACATGATACTTCCAGGGAGTGTGGTGAAAAGGGAGTAGAGTGCAGTCCTCTACTCTGGCCCTCCTCTAAATGCTCTGCCTGGGAGAGCAGCACCTAGGGAGCAGTAGCACACCTCTGCCATCAAATACTCTTGCAACGCTTTTTCTCAGGTTGCTGCCAAACACATCATCCTCTAGACATTTTCATAATGCTGACTGGCTGTCTTGATGCTAAGGTAGACCTTCAACCAAAGATTGTTGTAAAGAGATAACTGCTCACTGAAAGACATTCACCTAAAATAGGAAGATATTCATCACAACAGGTATGCAAACATAGGATCTTAGAAAACTTGAGGAAACAGACCAAAAAGACACCTCCAAAAGTTTATAGCTGAATTCATAGACATCCAAGTGAATGAAATGCCAAAGAATTAAAAAAGTTTATTGTTAAGATAATCAATGAATTAAACAAATATCTAAGGAATAAACTATAAGAGAAAATACAGGCTGTGAAAGAGCATTTCGATAAAGAGATAGAGATTCTGGGAGAGAAACAATCTAAAATCCTTGCAGTATATTAGAACAAATAAGAGACAGTATTTCTGAACTTAAAGACATGGTGGACACAATGGGACATTTGTCCAGTGTTAAAAAAAAAATCAGAAACTATGACCAAATATCCAGAAACTCTGAGGAAACATTAGAAGACCTAATGAGAAAAAAATATAATACACCAGAATATCTGGGACACAGTAAGGGAGATTCTAAGGTTTATAGACCCCAAATAAATAATTTAATCCTGCATCACAAGATGTTAAAAAACAAGACCCAAACCCAAACTAGTGGAAGGAAAAAATAATGGTAAAGATCAGAGCTAAAATTAATGAAATACAGAATAAAATCCATACAAATTATCAATAAAACAAAGAATTATTTAAAAGGGAAATAGGATTGATAGACTTTTAGCTAAAAGAACTAAAAGGAAAAAAGACCAAAATTAGTAAAATTAGTGTAAAAAGATGAGATGTACAACATCATCATTGAAATTCAGAAGATCATTAGTAACTATTTTGAAAATGTATATTGCAATAAATTGGAAAATCCAGAAGAAATGAATAAAGATATAGAATATATTTATGCAATATACCAAAAATGGACAAAGAAGATATATAAAAAAAAACCTGAATAGACTAACAGTAAGCAATGAGGTTGAGGCTGTAGTAAAAAGCCTTCCATCAAAGAAAAGACAAGGATCAGACAAATCCACATCTGAACTGTACCAGAACTTTACAGAAGCACTAGTGCCAATGATTCTCAAATTAATCCATAAAATAGAAAGAAAGTAATTCTTCAAAATTCATTGTACAAAGCCAGTATCACACTAATACCAAAACCAGGTAAAGGTATATCAGCTAATAAAACTATGAACCAATATCCTTGATGAGCATAAATGTAAAGATCCTAAATAAAATAGTAGCAAATCTTATTCAGTACACTTTGCTTATGAAGAATGGAAAAGGGAATGGCAAGAGGGAGAGATACTATTTATATTTGAAAAGATCTAGTACAATTCATGGAAATTATGAAGTTATCAATAACATTTGTTGATACTTTGTTTGAATTAAAGACATCGCATTGAGGAAACCTAACTAAAATGGTGAGAAAAATGATGACTGGATTAAACATTCCTTTTTTCAGTACAAACACTTTACATTGTCAGAGTAAAGCTGATCAGGTTAAAAATATTGTATTCTGGATGCTATCATAATAATTTTGTATAAAATCATTTTAATGTTATTGAAAATAACCCTGAAATTTACGTCATCTTTTGATAGTTCTCTCAAGTTAAATGCACTATTTTATATAATGATGAACAGAAATGAGTATCTGATGCCCTTGCATTTTTTTATCAAAGTAGTACACATATCATTAATTTTTACAAAAAGAATTATCATTTCAAATAGTGCAAGAAAATTTGTAAACACAAATTATACAGAAATTGGGGAAAAATGTTGCTTCTTTACAATGTTATAAAGTTCTGCAAATTCATGTAGACTTTTTTCTAATTACTTGATATTTTAAAAGTTCTAAAAGTTGAATTAAGTTCCCTATTAGTTAAAAAAATATTTTATTTTCTACTATGTTGTAGGCAATATTGTGTGTGAAGGGTGTAATAGTATGAGACATGGGCCGTGAGGGTATGAACTGAAGAACATTTTGGAGTTGGGAGAGATATGAAGTGTTAGACATAAACAGCTTCCAAGTAGGACCCAAGTTATCTGCCTCCTGGTACTCATGTATTTATGTAGGATCCTTCCACATTCTATCAAAGTTGTTCTCTACTGGATCAGTAGGATATATTAAAGTGATAACATGCCTCTTCAAAGATTAGCTTATAAAAACATTGTGTTTTCTGTCTTGTTTACACTCACTGCTTGATTTTTCTCCTACTAGAGAAAGCCAGCTACAATGTCATGAGTAAATATATATGATAGAAAGTGAAATGCACTACACAACAGATATATTAAACTTTAGACAACAGTTTTACTAAAATCTCATGAGAGATCCTGAGCCAGACCACTGAGCTAAATTATATCAGGATTTCTGACCCTTAGAAACTGTGAGAGATGATACATATTTGTTGTTTTAAGCTGTTAATTACTTTGGTTTGAAATTATTCTGCAGCAATAGAAAACTAATAAACTGGAATTTTAGAAGCATACAAACTTTTTAAAATCATAGAACAGTATAATAAATATTTGGTAAACATATTAGTTTTATGTGCTAGGATATTTTATACTCCTGTGTATTTTATACTCCTACATTTGGGTTCTGGGAATTTTCTCAGTCTAGTTTTAAGTAAGTTATAAAACTCAAGCATTGCCAAATTTTTTTTTTGTCTCAGGCTAATTCCCTGTAAGCATCATTTTTTATGAGAAATTAGCATCTCACGAAGCTCCATGGAAAATGATTAAGACCCAATGTTTAAAGCAATCATTTTAGTCAAACAGAATCTTTAAACTCCAGCCTTTACTAACAACAGGGAGAACTCTTACTTTACCAACAATAAATATTGATATAGTCAATTCTGAGAGACTGGACATGCTATAAAATGAAATTGCAAGTGTTTGGCCCATGACCTAGACTGTAGAGGGAAAAGAGACATGCAATCCTTACAATTCAGCCACTTGGATGTGAATAAAGCAAAGCTTTCTTATTGTATTGAAGTTAACATTGTGGGCTCAGATAAAGTCAAGAATATAGGGGGCACATAGTATTTTTCTAATAATGCATTTTAAAATCTCTGTTGCCCAACACTTGTATTCTCTTTTCAAGTGCCTGTATCCCAATCTAAGTTTGTGCATCCTTCTAAAATGCATGGACCTACTTTTGCTCCAATCATTTCCAAATAACAGAGACCAATCTGAAAAATAAAATGCATGAATTTCTTTTCATATTATGTACAACAAAGAGTAAAGGATTATGAATAGAAAAGTAATACAGTGACTTTTATGCCACAGCTCCTTAATAGCTGGATCTTGAGCAAGGCTCGATCCACTGGAGTCCTGCAAGGCAGATGATTCCAAAAGAAGGAATGCGTGGCATATACCACTTTGCATTATTATATTCTGGAAATTTGGGGTGCTTTGGGTTTTGCCTTTATGATAGTTATATAAGAAAACTCCTTAGAAACATGTGGCCTGACAGATACTGACCTCTTAGCTGAAAAAAAGCAGTGCCTGAGACAACCCAAGGCATTAACCTTTTACAAGCATTAGTCTAGAAACAGGCTTTGCAAGTTTATCTAAATAGCTACTACAAATGGTCTTTTGCCCACTACCACGTGGTCTTCCTGGAACCCGCTAACTACCTGAGATAAGATAAAACACTGCTTAAAGCGGCTAAACAAAATTGTAAAAATTTTAACTAATGGAAAAGAATTTTTATATATGTGTTGTAACCTTAACTGTTTGAGAATAACCTTTGGAAAAACAAGTCTGTAAAAATTCCTGTTCTATATGCCTCATTGTAAAAAAAAATAGTATAAAACAGTGATTAAAAAACAATAAAACAGATACACTTCTTCACTGCATTTGATGTGAGCATATTCTCATGACCTTGTCTCATTCCACACCTGTTGAGGGACCACTGACCCCACTGCCTCAAGGGCTGGTCCCTGGCAACTTTTACCATTATCTCAGCTTCTACATAAGGTAATTTCTAGACCATACCACAGTAATGAGGAAGCCAAACAAAGCAGATTGTGATTGAGTTTGGGAAGTACAAAAAGGTAAGAATATCTATGTCATAAATTTTAGTCCAATGTATTCATGAGTAAGTTGAAAAATGTATCAAGTCCTAGCAAAGAGCAACTTTAAGGAAAGAAAAATTAGTTTGAAGTTATTTCATAAAAAATTCCCAAAGTATACAAATAGAGAATAATTCAAGTTCTTACTATTGAGAATGAGGAACATACAATAAATTCAAAGAATTTATGATAGCAATCCCAAAACCAGAAGCACAATACTTCAGGAGTAAGCATAAAATCCCCTAGGATAAACATTCCTCTAGATATGCAAGCTCTCTTTGAAAAAAAAAATCGTTAAAATCAGGTTTCAAGGAAAAATGACTTACTTATATTCAGAAACAAAGATCAACACTCTTAGAAAATATAGAGAATATCAGTAAAGGTGAAATTTATAATGGCCAACCTTTGGTAAGAATTAATACCTACATAAAAAAGCAGAAACTTATGACCAGTAGGGAAAATCACCCTATACAAGCAGACACAGAAATGAAAGAGGTGATAAAATTAGTGGACAAAAATTATAAATATGGTTGGTGTTCAAATATTGAAGTAAGAGAAGAGATGGAAGGTACCTAATAACAACTCATGAAAAAAAAAAAAAAAAAAAAAAAAAAAAGTATATGCCAGTTAAGATTATCAGTTCACTGAATTAGATTAACAGTGCATTGGAGACTATTGAAGAAAACATCAGTGAACTTGAGGATATAATAGTAATAATATAATAAAAAAAACATAGTCTGGTGCAGTGGTACACAAATGTAATCCTATTTCCTGGGAACCTGAGAGGAGGATTGCAGGTTCAAATCTAGCAGACAATAATTTGGTAAGACCCTAAAACAAATACTAAAATAAGATAAAATAGGGCTGGAGGGTAGCTCAGAGGGAGAAGCTCCCTGGGTTTAATCCTCAGTATTATAAAAATAAATAAGTAAAAATTAAAACTGAAAAATAAAAGACTAAAATCAAAAGAATAGAGAAACAATAATCTATGGCAGTATACATACATGATGTAACATATGTGCAATTTTAGTACAAAAAAAATTTAGGAGAGAGAAAAAAAGAAAGAAAGACCAGGCGCCGGGTATGGTGGCGCATGCTTGTAATCCCAGCATTTGGGAGGCTGAGACCAGAGGATCCGGGTTCATGGCCAGCCATCTACCTAGTGAGGCACTCCACAACTTAGTGAGACCTGGTTTCAAAATAAAGAATAAAAAATAGGGCTGAAGGTGTAGCTCAGAGGTAGAATGCCCCTGAGTTCAATCCCCAGTACCGCAAAAAAAAAAAAAAAAAAAAAAAAAGAAAGAAAGAAAGAAAGAAAGACCGGGCATGGTAGCGCATGCTTATAATCCCAGTGATTGGGAGGCTGAGACCAGAGGATCCAGGTTAGCGGCCAGCCTCAGCTACTTAATGAGACCCCCGCAACTAGGTGAGACCCTGTTTCAAAATAAAGAATAAAAAATAGGAGCCGGGCGTGGTGGCGCACGCTTGTAATCCCAGCATTCGGGAGGCTGAGACCGGAGGATCCGGGTTCGTGGCCAGCCTCAGCTACCTAGTGAGGCACTCCGCAACTTAGTGAGACTCGGTTTCAAAATAAAGAATAAA
>PVLC010026309.1:0-22845 GCA_004027655.1 Graphiurus murinus | reverse complement strand
AAAAAAAAAAAAGGACTGGGGTATAGCTCAGAAGTAGAATGCCCCTGGGTTCAATCCCTGGTACCGCAAAAAAAAAAAAAAAAAAGAATTACATTACTGCTGGGAATGGTGGTGCACCTCTATAATCCCAGTAATTGGAGCTGAGACATGAGGCTCACAGGCTCAAGGCAGCCTCAGCAACTTAGTGAGGACTCTAGCAACTTAGACCCTGTTTCAAAATAAAAAGTAAAATAGGGCCAGGGCATATCTTAGAGATAGAAAGCCCCTGGGTTCAATCCCTGGTACCACAAATAAGTAATACTAATAAAAAAAAATTCATCTTAACTAGGCATGGTGGTACATGCCTGTAATCCCAGTACTTGGGAGCCTGAGACAGGAGGACCATAGGTTGGAAGTCAGCCTCAGAAACTTAGTGAGGCCCTTTACAACTTAGCAAGACCCTGTTTCAAAATAAAAAAAAATAATAAAATAGGGCCAGGGTGTAGCTTGGGAGGTAGAATGCCCTTGGGTCAAATCTCCAGCACCTAAATAAATAAATAAATAAATAATCTTAAACTGGGCATGCTTTTTTTTTTAATCATTATTTTTACTTTGAAATAGGGCTTGCCGGGCATAGTGGCCAGCATGCTTGTAATCCCAGTACTTGGGAGACCAAGACAGGAGGATCCAGGTTTGCAACCAGCCTCAGCTACTTAGTGAGACCTTGTTTCAAAATAAAGAATAAGCCGGGCGTGGTGGCGCACGCTTGTAATCCCAGCATTTGGGAGGCTGAGACCGGAGGATCCGGGTTCGAGGCTAGCCTCAGCTACCTAGTGAGGCACTCCGCAACTTAGTGAGACCCTGTTTCAAAATAAAGAATAAAAAATAGGGCTGGGGGTGTAGCTCGAAGGTAGAATGCCCCTGAGTTCAATCCCCAGTACCGCAAAAAAAAAAAAAAAAAAAAAGAATAAAATATAGGGCTGGAGGTACAGCTTGGAGGTAGAATGCCCCTGGGTTCAATCCCCAGTTCTGCAAGAAAAAAAAAAAAGAGCCTTGTTTAGTTGCTGAGGGTGTCACTAAATTGCTGGGGTTGGCCTGCAACTCTCCTGTCTCAGCTTCCCAAGTATGTGTGTCCCCAAGCCCAGCCTTACAATGTTAGTATTACTAACAGCAAGCTACAGAATATAGTTTGTCTTTGATATGCTAAAAAATAAACAAAAAGCTCGGAGATAGAACGCCCCGGAGTTGAATCCCCAGTACTGCAAAAAAAAAAAAAAAAAAAAAAAAAAAAAAAAAAAAAAAAAAAAAAAAAAAAAAAAAAAAAAAAAAAAAAAAAAAAAAAAAAAAAAAAAAAAAAAAAAAAAAAAAAAAAAAAAAAAAAGGGCAAGTGAACTAAATAGACATTTCACAAACGAAGAAATACAAATGGCCAGTAAATGTATGAAAAATGTTCAACATCAATAGTAATCAGAGAGATGCAAATCAAAACTACTCTGAGATTTCATCTAACCCCAATTAGAATGGCAATCATCAAAGCCGGGCATGGTGGCATATGCTTGTAATCCCAGTACTTGGGAGGCTGAGAAGAGGACCCGGGTTGGCAGCCAGCCTCAGCTACTTAGTGAGGCATTCCGCAACTTAGTGAGTACCTGTTTCAAAATAAAAAATTAAAAATAGGGTTGAGGGTATAGCTCAGAGGTAGAAAGCCCCTGGGTTTAATCCCTAGTGTCACACACAAAAAAGGCAATCATCAAAAACACAAACAACAGCCGGGCGTGGTGGCGCACGCTTGTAATCCCAGCATTCGGGAGGCTGAGACCGGAGGATCCGGGTTCGAGGCCAGCCTCAGCTACCTAGTGAGGCACTCCGCAACTTAGTGAGACTCGGTTTCAAAATAAAGAATAAAAAATAGGGCTGGGGCTATAGCTCGGAGGTAGAATGCCCCTGAGTTCAATCCCCAGTACCGCAAAAAAAAAAAAAAACAAAAAAACCCCACAAACAACAACAAATGCTGGCAAGGTTGTGGAGAAGTGGGAACCCTAATACACTGCTGGTGGGATTGCAGATTAGTGCAACCACTTTGGAAAACAGTATGGAGGATCCTTAGACGAATGGTAATGAACCCACCATATGATCTAGCAATACCACTTCTGGGTATCTACCCAAGACTGGAAATCAAACTACCAGACTAATACATGTGTATCTATGTTTACAGCTGCACGATTCACAACTACCAAACTATGGAACCAGCCAAGATGTCCATAAACAGATGAATGTATTACAAAACTATGGGATATGTACACAATGGAATTTTATTCAGCCATAAAGAATAAAATTATGTCATTTACAGGGAAATGGAAAACATTGCCAGGCATGGTGGCGCACGCTTGTAATCCCAGCATTCAGGAGGCCGAGACAGGAGGATCCAGGTTCGCAGTCAGCCTCAGCTTCCTAGTGAGGCACTCCACAACTTAGTGAGACCCGGTTTCAAAATAAAGAATAAAAAATAGGGCTGGGGGTTTGGCTCGGAGGTAGAACGCTCCTGAGTTCAATCCCTAGTACCGCACAAAAAAAAAAAAAAAAAAAAGGAAAACACTATGCTAAATGATATTAGTCACAAAAAGTAAAAAAATAGGATGCTTGCCCTAATATGCGGACGCTAGGGAGAAAATAGGTCATATAGGAGGGATTCTAGATGAAGGAGAAACCTTAAATGAGCAAAGAAGGTGACCTAACTGAAGGTGATGAGAGGAAATACCCTAATGCATATAATGTACATTCACAAACATATCAATCACTAAACCAACCATGAGAGGGGGGAAGGAGTGAATGGGTGGGAATTTGGAAAGGGTTAAATGAGACCTGTGTGCATGTATGCCTCTACCATCTTGTACTTCTTTAAGATGTATAATTACAATGCATCAATGAAAAAAATTTAAAAAGGAAAAAAGAAAACACAAAACCTAATAACATTACTACTATGTCTTGTTAATTTTCTACACTATAATATAAAGCAATACTGGCATATAGGAAGGCACGCAAACATGTATTTTAGGTACCTCAAATAAATTAAGCAATTACATATAATTCACGAGACCATTTGAAAAGAAGGGCTGAAAAACAATGAATTGGAAGTAAAAGTAATTTAGAGTCAAGGCGGGACAATGGCTCTAGGAAAACTGCTCCCTTGGATAAGCTCCTAACCATGGGGTCCAGTTTTTCCATCTTTAAAGTGAGAAGGTTGGGGGCTGGTGTGGTAGTGAACACCTATAATCCCAATACTTGGGAGTGGGGGTCTGAGACAAGTGGATCACAGGTTTGTGACTAGCCTGTTTCAAAACAAGTAATAAGCCGGGTGTGGTGATGCATGCTTCTAATTCCAGTACTTGAGAAGCTGAGACAGGAGCATTGCAGGTTCAGATAGCCTCAGCTACTTAGTGAGGCCTTCTGCATCTTAGTGAGACCCTGTTTCAAAATAAAGAATAAAAAGTTGGGCTGGGGGTAGAGCCCAGAGGTAGAATGTCCCTGGGTTCAATCCCCAGTACCAAAACTAACTAACTAAATAAGTATACATACATACATACCTGGGGACTGTAGTTAGGAGATAAAATGCCCCTGGTTTCAATCCCCAGCACCACAAAAAAAAAAAAAGAAAAAAAAAGAGAGAGAAAGTTGGGCTAGTAACATCTTAAATAAGCAGTAATGCCCTTAAGACATGGTTTGGCCCAGGCAGTGTCTTAAAAGCATATGAATGAGTTGGTAATACCTAAGATATTTAAAAATCTGAATGAAAAATTCAAGAAAGTAAGTCTATTTCTTGAATCTCAGTCAACTTCTGCATGCTAATAGGTTGAAACTAAAGATAACTGGCTATGGTTTTGTGCGAGGACACAACCACTTCCTCACCATATTCCTATTCTTACCGCTTGCCTTCCTCACTCAGGCCTGAGGCTGGCCGCAAACCTTCCTTACTGTTCTGTATCTTGAGTTAAATCTTCTGTACCCAAGATTTTTATACTGTAATTAGGACACTCTGAATAGGTTTTTGTATCATATATTAGGGTATCATCAAAAAGGGAAATTACTGGTTTATGAAGTTTCTTTTATCATTTAACATCCTCTCTCTTCATGTAACATCAATATAGCTCAGAATATAGGAAGAAAGGTCATCAAGCAACTTTTACCTGTGAATTTGATCTTGCCTACTTGACCGTACTGGAGCCAGACCATCGATTTCATCAAAGAAAATAATTGATGGGCGCATCTGATAGGCCTAAAAGCAGGTCCAGTGTCACATGTTATCATTAAAGCCTCAAGTATACGGATTTAATATAAACCATTTTCATTCAATTTATTTGTAATCTATAATTATTTGTAATTTATGTCTAGTGTAATTTCTAAGAACCATATTTTAACCAACCACTCATACTAAATTATAATAACATAGTTGCATTTTTAACTGGAAGCATTCAGAAACTATACATGACTGATTATATACCTTAGATTTCATATAGCTATTGTTACTGGGACACAGGCAAAAATACCCATTAAAGATTAACTGTGGAGACAAAGAGTAGAAGACAGTGACAGTGTTCTTCCATGTCAGACTAGAAAAAAAGTAGTTAGCAAGACATCATTTTAAAAATGTATTTCAGTAAAGATAAAAGAATCGCAGAGTCAGAAGGAAATTTGAAAACATCTGCAGCAATAACTCAGAGCACAAAGTAGTATCTCATGATATACTTTCAATACAATCTGGAATATGAAACTGAAAGCCATTCTAGGGCAGAATGGTCTTCGGCTCCCATATTGAGATGTAATTCACTACTGCTCTGAATATGAGACCAAAGAACATAGATACAATTATTCATTTCTCCTACTATAAATCTGTCCACTATACAAGTGTTATCTTGAAACAAAAATAATCTATAAAGATTATATACGGTATAATTCTTCTGAATGGCTAAGCACAAGATTTAGGTAATCCTTAGTTACATGTACATAGATTATGGCAAAATTTTTATATCATACCTGATCAAATAGCAATCGTAGCTGTCTTTCTGATTCCCCTACCCATTTACTCAGACAATCAGCACCTTTACGCATGAAAAATGCTACTCTTTTATCCCCTTGACTGCATTCATTGGCAAGTGCTCTAGCAACCAGAGTTTTTCCAGTTCCGGGTGGACCATAAAACAAACAACCTCTGTAAGATAGTATGTTAAACATTTTAGTACTACGTTAAAATGTTAAACATTTAAGTACTACATTAAAAAAAGATTACTGAAGCAAATATTAGGAACCAATTTCATGAATTCACTTAATTAGTGAATAAAAAAATGTAAGACAAGCAGAGCATAGGGGTGCACTGCCGTAATCCCAGTACTTGGGGGGCTTAAGCAGGACGATCGCAGGTTTGAGGACAGTCTCAGCAACTCAGTGAGACCTTGTTTCAAAATAAAAAAAAATTAAAAAGGGCTAGAGGTGTAGCTCAGAGGTATAACCATACTGGGTTCAATCCCTAGTACCACAAAACAATAAATTTCAGAGCCAGATATGGTGGCAAATGTCCTCAACAGTACTTGAGAGGCTGAGTCAGGAGAATTGCATGTTCAAGGGCAGCCTCAGCAAGTAGTAAGACTCTCATCAACCTAGCAAGATCCTGTTTCAAAATAAAAATAAAATATAGCTGAGGGTATACTCATAGATAGAATGTCCCTGGGTTCAATCCCCAGTACCACACACACACAAAAAGAAAAAAGAAAGTTTCATTCCACACAGCACAATAACCTGGGAATTAATAGCTACTATAAGATTAATATAGAAACTATAAATAAAATCCTTTATGGTGTTTGTGTGGCACTAGGGATTGAATCCAAGGGAGCCACACCCCCAGCACTTTTTATTTTGAAATAGCGTCTTACTAAGTTGCCTAGGCTGGGTTTGAACTTGCAATCCTCCTGTCTCAGACTCCTGAGTATTGAGATTACTGGTGTGTACCATCACGCCCAGCCTAAAACATTTTATTTTATTCATCATATTCATATTATCTTACCTTGTATATGTAATCATAATAATCATTTTTAGGGGAGAGGGAATATATATTGTAATGAAGAAAAACAGTAAGTAAAATAGGAGTTTAGCCGGGCATGGTGATGCACGCTTGTAATCCCAGCATTTGGGAAACTGAGACTGCAGGATCCAGGTTCAAGGCCAGCCTCAGCTGCTTAGTAAGGCCCTCCACAACTTAGTGAGACCCTGTTTCAAAATAAAGAATAAAAAATAGGGCTGGGGGTGTAGCTTGGAGGTAGAATGCCCCCAGGTTCCATCCCTAGTAACACACACACACAAAAGAGTTTGTTGTTTCTTCTCGAATTCACTATTTTAACTAGGCACTTTCAAGCTGGGTGTGGTGGTGCACGCTTGTAATCCCAGCATTTGGGAGGCTGAGACTGGAGAATCCAGGTTTGCAGCCAGCCTCAGGTACCTAGTGAGGCACTCTGCAACTTAGTGAGACCCTGTTTCAAAATAAAGAATAAAAAATAGGGCTAGAGGTATAGCTCGGAGGTAGAATGCCCCCTGGGTTCAACCTCCAGTACCGCAAAAAACAAAAAAAACTAGGCACTTTCAAAATTTCATTTAAGAAGCAAATATCGTTTAAAAATTTTAAACTGTAAAGTTTACTTTAAAATTCACCTATGTTTAACTGTGATTGATTTATAGCACTTTTACAAGGAAAAGAAGCTTATGAATTTCAAAGAGTTTGTGAATAAGTTTTCGGGTTGGGTGACCCAGGGAGAAAAGTTGTATAAAGAAAAAGGAATCAGAATCTACTGCTTAAAACTGAGTTTATCAGTAAAGGTGTTAGAACCAGAAGCAATAGTTGTATAGCACAGATTATGGCTAAAATCAAAAGTATAATTGGATTACCTTGGAGGTTGAATTTTGAATTTTTCAAAGACTTCTGGATAAAGTAATGGGAATACCACCATTTCTTTTAGAGCTGCAATATGATTAGACAGGCCACCAACACTATCAAATCGTACCTGGTAATGAAAGAAAATACTGACAGTTATAGATTTGGAGTCAAAATTAAAATGTTATCCAACCTCTAAATTATACCAACTCATATAATCAGTTGAGTAACAGTATTTTAGTTGTGGCCCAAAGATTTTTTTTTTTTTTTTGGTACTGGGGTTTGAACCCAGGGGCATTCTACCTCTGAGCTACACCACCAGCACAAATCTGTAGTAGAATCTGTTTCAGCCTCCTAAGTATTGGGTTTACAGGCATGAACCACCATGCCCAGGTAGGCCCAAAGTTTAAAAAAAAAATGCACATAAAGATTAAAGATTAACGTTTTAAGTTGGGTATGATGATGTATGCCCGGTAACCCCAGCACTTGAGAGGCTGAGACAGGAGGATCCCGGTATGCAGCCAGCCTCAGCTACTTAGTGAGGCTCTCTGCAACTTAGTGAGACCCTGTTTCAAAATAAAGAATAAAATATAGGGCTGGGGGTGAAGCTCGGAGGTAGAATGCCAGTTCAATCCCCAGTACTGCATTAAAAGAAAAACAAAAAAACAAAAAACCTAATCTAAGCCAAGTGTGGTGGTATAATGCCTATAACCCCAGTACTTGGGAGGCTAACACAGGAGATCACGTGGTCAAGGCCAGCCACATCAATTTAGTTAGACCCTGTTTCAAAATAAAAAAGTAAGGATGGGGGTGTAGCTCAAAGGTAAAATGCCCCTGAGCTCAATCTCCAATGCCACATACACATAAAGAAAAAGATAATCTAAAATAACTGGGAGTGGTTGTGTATGCCTGAAATCCCAAATACTTAGGAGGCTGATGCAGGAAGACAGGAAGTTTGAGGCCAGCCTAGGCAACTCTGAAAGACCCTGTGTTGAAATTAAATTTCAAAAGGGGTTGGAAGTCAGGTGTGGTGGTACATGCTTATAATCCTAGTACTTGGAAGGCTGAGACAGGAGGATTGCGAGACAGGAGACCCTGTTTCAAAAAAAAAAAAGAAAGAAAAAAAAAAAGGCTGGGCGTGTAGCTCAGAGGTAGAATGCCCCTGGGTTCAATCCCCAGTTTCGGGAAAAAAAAAGGGGGTGGGGGTGGGGTGGGAATGTAGCTCAATGGTACCCTAAATTCAATCCCCAGTATCACAAGCAAAAAACAAAATGGAAAAACAAAAACTAATCTAAAATAAAGAACAATATTATAATTTAAGTCAAGCATACATTTCAAAATATAGTACTCAGCCGGGCCTGGTGGCACACCCTTGTAAACCCAGTATTTGGGAGGCTGAGATCAGAGGATCTACTTCGCAGCCTACTTCAGCTACTTAGTGAGGATCTCTGCAACTTAGTGAGATGCTGTTCAAAATAAAGAATAAAAAATAGGACTGGGAGTGTAATTCAGAGGTAGAATGCCCCTGGGTTCAATCCCCAGTAACACACAGACACACACACACACACACACACACACACACACACAACAACAACAAAAAAAAAACCCAGTACTCACTGAAGAATCTAGTTGCATTGGATCAACATCAGCAAGGCTTGCTCCAATTTTCATTCGATCCTTATAAATTCCTCTTAATTCATCTTTCCGAAAATTTAGTGGGAGGCACCTATTTTTGAAAAATTGCAAAAACACACCAACCAACTCAACGTTTTCCTCAAATTTCATGTTAGACTATAATAATTTTTCTTAATACCCAAATAAATTTAAATACATATTTTGAGTTTCTCAATTTCTTTATATGCATAAAACTTAAGTGTTAGAAATACTTATAAATGAAGTTTTATCACTAAAGGTATATACTCAAGCTGGGCATGGTGGAGCCCACCTATAATCCTCATACTTAGGAGGCTGAAACAGGTAAATTACAGGTTCAAAGCCAGCCTCAGCAACTTAAAAAATAAGGCTGGACACAGTGGCGCACAGCCTCAGCAAGCAGTGAGACTCTCATTAACCTAAAAAGAACCTATTTCAAAATAAAAATAAAAATAAAATAGGGATGAGGTGTAGCTTGGAAGTAGAATGCCCCTGGGTTCAATCCCCTGCCTGCCCTCCAAAAAAATAAAAAATAAAAATTTTTTTAAAAACTGAAGCTGGGGCCAGGCGTGGTGGCGCACGCTTCTAATTCCAGTACTTGGGAGGCTGAGACCAGAGGACCTGGGTTCGCGGCCAGCCTTAGCTACTTAGTGAGGCCCTCTGCAACTTAGTGACACCCTGTTTCAAAAATAAGTAATAAAAAATAGGGCTGAGATGTAGCTTGGAGGTAGAATCCCCCCGAGTTCAATTCCCAGTACTGCAAAAAAATTTAAAAATAAATAAATAAAAACTGAAGCTGGGTATGGTGGTACATGCCTGTAATCTCCATATTTGGATCACAAGTTCTAGGCCAGGTTCAGCAACTCTCTAAGAGCCTGTTTCAAAAGAAAAACTTAAAAGGACTGGGAGTACAGTCCTGGTAGAAATGTCCCTGGGTTCAATCCCCAGTACCACAAAAATATTTTTAAAAAGTAATCAAAACAAAACAAAAACTGAGATACTTTATACTATTCTTGTATTAAATATTTGAAATCTAAGCACATATTTTACAAAAAAATGTATAGTATATCCCAATTCAAACTAAATACATTTCAAAGACTCAATAGCAACATGTGGCAAGTGGCTACTGTGACTACTATATATTAGACAAGGTAGATCTAACATGATAAGAGAGTAAAGGATACAAAGAATGATTGGTCTGTATGCCCCTCCATTTACTACTAAAATCCAAGCACTGCATTCTCATTTGCCCACATCTGTAAAATGAGAACAATCCTTGACCTATCTATTCCATATTATTACTGTGAAAGTGAAATGAGTTTGTTTGTATATTTGGACTTATAAAACACCTATTTTACTATATATATGTATATAACATTACACTGTATAAAATTTCTCATTAGGAAGAAAAAAATCACGTATTATGAAATGTCAAATAATTTTTTTTATGTAGACAAAAGGGTATCAGACCCTGGGTTCAATGAACTCAAGGAGTTATGAAATAAGTAAATCTTTTGATTTTCCTTAAGAGTTCCACAATGAGCATGTATTTTAAGTGGAAAAAAATATTTGAAATGGAAAAAAAAAGGGTTATTTCTTCAAGTACAGTGGTCACCAAACATGACTAATGGTGTGGCAAGAAAGCATGGCCATATATTCTGATCTCTATTTGTTGTTTCAACTATAGATATTTCTAAGACAGTTTTCTGGTTTATATATTAATGTGGATACAACGAATCAGTCAAGCTGTACCTTTCCCATATTATAACTTCTCACCATTTCAAAAAATAGTTGATAACTTAAAAAGTCATCTTTGAAGAGGTACTTACCTATTGATAGCTCTGTTCCGGCTCCTTTTTCTTCGCCTCTCGAAGTGCTGTTCATCTTCAGAAGAGGAAGATGAAGTAGAGTCACTACTATGGATTGCATGCCTTCGCCTAAAGAGCAAATTGAAATCATAAGGAAGGGAAGAAGAAAAAAGACATAAGATGTTACCATAAAAAAACCCTCAAAAAGCCGGGCATGGTGGCGCACGCTTGTAATCCCAGCATTTGGGAGGCTGAGACCGGAGGATCCGAGTTCGCAGCCAGCCTCAGCTACCTAGTGAGGCCCTCTGCAACTTAGTGAGACTCGGTTTCAAAATAAAAAGAATAAAAAATAGGGCTGGGGGTATAGCTTGGAGGTAGAATGCCCCTGAGTTCAATCCCCAGTACCGGAAAAAAAAAAAAAAAACCCTCAAAAGTCAGGCGTGGTGGCGCATGCTTGTAATCCCAGCATTTGGGAGGCTGAGACCGGAGGATCCAGGTTCACGGTCAGCCTCAGCTACTTAGTGAAGCACTCTGCAATTTAGTGAGATCCCGTTTCAAAATAAATAAAAAATAGGGCTGGGGGTATAGCTCGGAGGTAGAATGCCCCTGAGTTCAATCCCTAGTACTGCAAAAAACAAACAAACAAAACAACTCAATGAGCCAGGTGTGGTGGCGCACACTTGTAATCCCAGTACTTGAGAGGCTAGACAGGGAATCGCAGGTTCAAGGACAGTCTCAGCAAGTAGTGAGATTCTCACCAACCTATCAAGAACCTGTTTCAAAATAAAAATAAAATAGGAGCCGGGCATGGTGGCGCACGCTTCTAATTCCAGTACTTGGGAGGCTGAGACAGGAGGATCACAGGTTCGAAGTCACCCTCAGCAATTTAGTGAGACCGTTTCAAAACAAAGAATAAAATAGGGCTGGGATGCAGCTCAGAGGTAGAACGCACAATGTTCTTGAGAAGCCCTAACAGGCTGAGTGTACTTTCAGGATCCTCCATCCTTCTGGGCCCTGATTAGGCAAAAGGGATGATGAAAAAAGAAACCAGAATCACTTGTGATTCTGACAACAAAATGAAGTGACCCAGGGAAACAAATATATTTCTTATTTTTCCTAAAACAGATGAATCTTTAGCACTTACAAAGGTGCTACCTTTCATGACCAAAATATAATCAGATAGTTTGCTTCCGAGACTTCCCAGAATTGTTCAAATAGTTGAAATTTCCTAAGATTTGTCTTACATCTGAGAAAATATTAGGCAAAAAGTACCACTTCCACACCAATGTCATTCTTTTCTGCCTTTTTAGCCTTCTTTCTCATTTGTGAAGCACCATAACAATACTTTAACACTGATTGTTCCAAAGCATCATAAAACATTTCATTACTCAGGACAATGAGGAAATATCACAGATTACCTTTTGAACTTAAGTTTGACAGACTATCAACATTGTTGGAATGTAGAAGGAAAAGAAACACAAATATTTTAATAGTCAAAGAAAACATTTTCTAAAATATAAGAAATAAAACCAAAGAACTACAGTAATATATGCATACTCATGTTCATAGCAGCACAATTCAGAATAGCCAAATTATGGAAGCAACCTAAGTGTCCATTAACAGATTAAATGAATTACAAAATTATGGGAAATACACACAATGGAATTCTACTCAGAAATAAAGAAAAATAAAACTATATCATTTGTAAGAAAATGGAAGGACCTGGAGAACATTATGTTAAGTGAGATTAGCTAGTCACAGAAAGTGAAGAATCATGTTTCTCTAATATGCACAAGCTAGGGAGTAACTGGAATACAAGAAGGACTCTAGATAATATAGGAGAAACCTCAGTGGAGCCAGGGAGGAGGTCTAAGGGAAGGGGAGGAAGAAGAGGTTCATTAATGGAAATACTACCATCGATTATGTATACATATGCACCAAGTGTTGTGTGTGCATGTATGTCATTGTCAACATGACTTACATTATGATGTGAGACTATAATGCACCAATAAAAGCATATTAAAAAATAAAATAAGTGCTCGCTTCGGCAGCACATATACTAAAATTGGAACGATACAGAGAAGATTAGCATGGCCCCTGTGCAAGGATGACACACAAATTCGTGAAGCGTTCCATATTTTTGAAAAACATTATGTTAAGTGAGATTAGCCAGTCACAAAGAGTAAAGAAGCATATGTTCTCCCTAATATGCGGATGCTAGGGGGAAGATGGGGCATAAGAGGGTCTCCAGATGGAAAAGGAGAGACCCTCAAACAAAGAAGTTGATTTAACCGAAAGGGATGGGGGGGGCACCCTAATGTACATCAAGGTTACTCACCAAACTGAACTTGAGAGGGAGGGAGGGCGAGGGAGTGGGGTGGGAATTTGGGGAAGGGGTCAAATGAGAAATATGGGCACATATGTCGTTATCAATTTGTACCTAACAAAGATGTATGCTTACAATGCATGAATAATAAAAAAAATAAATAAATAAATAAAAAAAAAAAGAGAGAAATTACAAAGTAGATCCAGAAAAAGATAACCAGTCATGAGAAATATAAACGCTACATAACTTAAAACATTTGACATGGTGGGAAAATAGGTCTGTAATAGTGAATAGTGAATCAATAGATGAATGGATTACAAAACTATGGGATATGTACACAATGGAATTTTACTCAGTCATAAAGAAGAACAAAATCATGTTATTTGCAGGGAAATGGATGGAACTGGAAAACATGTTAAGTGAGATTAGTCAGTCACAAAAAGTAAAAAAATGTATGTTCTTCCTAATATTCGGAAGCTAGGGAGAAAATGGGACATAAGAGGGACTCCAGAGTAAGAAGGAGAAACCTTAGGTGAGCAAAGAATTTGACTTAATGGAAGGCGTTGGGGAAAGAGGGGGACACCCTAATGCACATGATGTACTTTTCACAAACATATCAAAGTCAATCACTAAACTGAACTTGAGGAGGGAGGAAGAGGGAGTGGGGCGGGTATTGGGGAAGGATTAATTGAGAAATGTGTGCATGTATGCCTTTATCAGCTTGTACCTAACAAAGATGTATAATTACAATGCACCAATTAAAAAAAAAAACTAACCTTATACTCTGAATGTGAAGATTAAATGTGATAATCTATGTAAAATGCTTAACACAGAACTAGAGTAAACACTGAGTTAATGATAGTTCTATTATTCAAGATTGAAACAATGAAATTAAACTACCTTACCAAGGTAACTAGTAATGGAAGTTACCAAGGTAACTACTAGTGGAAGCAAAAGCAAAAACCAGTCAATGGTACTAGGGATTAAAGCACTAAACACATAGAGCAAAGCTATCCCAAATATGCAATCTAGAACTCTACCCGAATACATTCTAGAATCCTGCATTAATAGACACAACTTTGTTATCATAAATTGATCACAAAGCTGGGTGTGGTGGTACATGCCTGTAAATCCATCTTTGAGAAACTGAGGCAAGAGGATTGCAGGTTCTAGGACAGCCTTAGCAATGAAGCAAACTCTCAGTAACCTAGCAAGACTGTTTCAAAACAAAAAAACTCAAAGGCCTGGGGGGGTATATAGCTTAAAGGTAGAATGCCCCTGGGTTTAATCCCCAGTTTCTCTCTCTCTCTCTCTCACACACACACATCATCATTTCAGAACCTAACCTGTTCATTCGTTTACAATAAGGACTTCTTGGTCCCGCAGAAGATAATCGATATCTTGGTCTTACAGGAGAAGCTGGGCCACTATAAAATATGTTGCGTTTTCTCTGGTGACGTGGTTCTGGAAAAACATACATATATACATATATCTACAAAGATAACTTTGCTCTTTATCTGAATATAAAGATGCTGTCTTCCATGAAAGTAATAGTATATATCTACTACAGAATATTTTATTTTTCACATCTTCTATCATTTATGTCTCCAGGGTTACGGTTAAAAATGTCAGAAACTGCCTGGCGTGGTGGCTCACGCTTGTAATCCCAGCATTTGGGAGGCTGAGACCGGAGGATCTAGGTTCGCGGCCAGCCTCAGCTACATAGCGAGGCACTCCGCAACTTAGTGAGACCCTATTTCAAAATAAAGAATAAAAAATAGGGCTGGGGTATAGCTCAGAGGTAGAATGCCCCTGAGTTCAATCCCCAGTACTGCAAAAAAAAAAAAAGAAAAAATGTCAGACACTGCTAAGTGCTAGGCATGGTGGTACAAACCTATATTCTCAATACTTGGGAAGCTGAGATGGGAAGATTACAGTTTCACGTCCAGCTTTGGCAATTTAGTGAGGCCCTCTGCAAGTCAGCGAGACCCTGTTTCAAAATTAAAATATAAAATAGGGCCGGGTGTGGTGGCACACGCTTGTAATCCTAGCATTTGAGAGGCTGACACCAACCGAAGGATCCGGGTTCGCGGCCAGCCTCAGCTACCTAGTGAGGCACTCTGCAACTTAGTGAGACTCTGTTTCAAAATAAAAGAATAAAAAATAGGGCTGAGGGTATAGCTCGGAGGTAGAATGCCCCTGAGTTCAATCCCCAGTACCGCAAAAAAATAAAAAATAAAATAGGGCTGATCTGAGGTGGAATGCCCCTGGGTTCAATCCCCAGTACCACAAAAACCAAAAACCAAAACCAAATAGGGCTGGGGGTTTGGCTCAGAGGTAGAACACCCCTGGGTTCAATTCCCAGTGAGACAGGGAGACACACGTCAGACACCAATAAACCAAAACACACAGTGGCCATAAACAATCACTGTGATTATATAGATGCCTAACAGGTGATTATCATTCAGCTTAGGATGTAAATGTTTACAAGTATTGTGGTGCTAAATTAACAAATCAAGAAGCATTCCTATCTATACAAATTGATGAAATAAGTCTAGGAAAAAGGTATGCAATCTAAAATAAAGATAGATATGTAATTTTTAAATAGCTCAATTATTTGCTCAATTCAAAGTTAACATTTAACTTTCTTTAGAAGAAATGACTTCTGGTTAAAAGAAGTCATGAATACTTAGCAAAATGAGAAATACAAAAAGTAAAAAGGGATAGTAAAGGTAAAATTAATACTAATAAAAATATATTATGTTCTGCAAAAATTAAGTATAGTATTTACTTTCCAATGGAGCCTGGTAGTAAACAGTTGCTTTTCTCTGTCTGAGATAATAGCGTTTCTGATTGTCCTCTTCTCCATCTTCTTCATCCTCATCTTCATCATCTTCATCGTCGTCGTCATCTTCATCTTCTTGGTCTTCACCCTCTTCAGATGATTCTGTAATTAAGAAACACTTCCAGGATACTCATCAAAATGTAAGGAATTTTTATTATAGGAAGTTGGAAGAAAAAAAGTTTCTGCCTTTATCTACTCCTAGATTATTCATAAAAAGAATTTTTAATTATTTTTGCAACATGAAATAAAGATTTTTAAATTGAAGTAAAAATTATAAACTTAAAAACAACAAAAGGAGCTGGGCATGGTGACACACGCCTATAATTCCAGTATTTGGGAGGTTGAGACAAGAGTACTGCAGGTTCAAGGACAAGCCTCAACAACTTAGTGAGGTTCTGCTTCAAAATAAAATAGGGCTGGGTGTGTAGCTCAGAAGTAAAATGCTCATGGGTTCAATCCCCAGTACCACCCCCCCCAAATAAACAAAAACAAACAAACAAAAACAAAAACCAAAACAAACAAAAACTAGAGGACAGGAAAAAATGAAGCAGTGAAAGAAGTCTGAAGGCTACTATTAACAAGCACCAAACTAAAGGTTTTTTCTTCTTCTTTGCAGTACTGGGGATTGAAGCCAGGAACAGTCTACCTCTGAGCTACACCTGCAGCCCTATTTTATTCTTTATTTTGAAACAGGGTCTCACTACATTGTGGAGGGCTTAAGTAGCTGAGACTCATCACGAACTTGTGATCCTCTTGTCTCAGCCTCCCAAGTACTGGGATTACAACCCTGCGCCACCACACTGAACACCAAACTGAAGTTTACGATGTCCCCCAAATTTCATTAATATAGGTAACTATAGTTAGGCTTCCAATTTAATGTAACATATTGACAACTTATTAACTTCCTGCTTAACAAAATTTTGCCTTTTAAACTTAATTTTGATATTCCATCTAGCTCTCGGCTATTGCTGAGTTACAAACTGCACAACTCAAATAATCTAAATAATCTAGTTATAATGATAAAACACCTCCACCATACATCTTAGATGCATTTCAGAAAACTGGTTTTCCCTCAAGAAAATAATAGATTATGCTAATAAGTCCTAAATGGAATAGCAAAATTTAATTATCTTTTAATTAAAATAGATGGCATATTTTCTGTAGATGTATTATATTAAAAAAATCAACATTATTTGCTTTAAAATTAATGCTATTTTCTCAAACAAAACATACTATCATTTTAAGCTGCCCCTTGTCCCCACACTTCTTTTAAATTACGACCAATCCTATGACCCTCACAAACTACCATAACTTTCATAGCTTTCTGAATAAAAGGGCTATTTCATACTAAATAAAAAATACTTAAATTCAAACCCAGAAAACAGAACAAGAGACTAACCCACACTGCCTTCTTGATTGTCAGTTGTTTCTTCATCAGTTCTTTCAATACTTTTTTGTTTTCCTCTTGTGTACATATTAAGCTTGCCCTACAAATGTTTAAATAAAAGCCATTAACGTTACATACCTATAGAAAAACCAGTATGATTCTCCACTCTGTCTTAAAGAATTTACAGCTTTAAATTCTTAAAACTCTAGCAGTAGTTAGTGACTGAGCCAACAAATGCTGGGCAAAGTGATGAATAATTTAACCAAAAATGGATTATGTACTACAGAAAAAGATTAAACAGGAGATTAAATCATCCCCCCCTTTTCTGTGGTACTGGGGATTGAACTCAGGGGCATTCTACCTCTGAACTACATACACCCCCAACCTTATTTTATATTGAAACAGGGTTTCACTAAGTTGCTGAGGCTGACTGTGAACCTGTGATCCTCCTGTCTCAGCTTCCTAAGTACTAGAATTACAGGCATGCACCACTATCTGGCTAAATCACCCCTTTAATGAAAGAATATATTTACTTTTTCTGATTCCTTATACACTCCCAGGTCTTCAAGTTCTCTCATTCGCTGTCTTCGCATCTTCTTCATGTCATCCATTTTTTGAAGTACAGCTTCAGCAGTGCTTTAAAAATATTGATGAATATATTTCAGTAAAAGCATTGATTTACCTGTGTAAAAATATTTTAAACTTTCTTTCTGAGAATTTAAGCACATATATAGGATTATTACAAAGGTCTCCTTTATGCTTCATATAAACTAAATGCATTAAATGTTCAAGATGGTCAAAATGAATGGATTCTTTTCCAACAAAAAGTTTTGCGAGATAAATTGTCTTAAGGAATTTTCACTTACTTTGTTATAAGTTTGTCAAATAGCACAGACTGGTTCACAGTACTGTAACGACTTCTAATCCTACAACTGCGGCGAACTTCAACATCACCATTTTCTACGTGCAAATGTTCTGTAGTCTGAACGATGTTTCTAGTCCTCAATGACCGAGTAACTGGAATCACTTTGTCTTTATAGATGAATATGTAAAATAAATAGGAAGATTTTAAATAACAGAACTTACAAAGCAATTTGAAAAATAGGTAAACTTTCATGTAATGAAATTATAGTACCTTAAACTTAACCTTCTTAAAAATATTAGAAAACAAAAAGTTGGAACGTACATCTATGTAATCCAGCTCTTCTTCTCCCAAGAGAAGGAAAATAGGTAATACAAAGACCCGCACATGTTGAAAGCAGTTCATAATAGCTCCCAACTATAAACGAGTCCATCAAAAGATGAAGATTAAAAAAAACATGGTATATCCGTACAATGTAATACTATCCAGCAACAAAAAGCATGAGTGATTCTCAAATAATTATGCTGAATAGAAGAAACCAAATAAAAAGCAATGTATGCTGTGCGATTCCATTAATATAAAATCTAGATAATGTAAACTAATCTATAGTGACAGAAAGCAGACTGGTGGTTGTTGCAAAATAGAGGAGAGGAGCTGGAAGGAAGAGCTACAAGGGATGATAAAGGGGCCTGAAGACACTTTTGGGGAGTCATGGCTATCTATTGTGGTGATATTTTCTTTCACATACTTGGCTCAAAACCTAACATGCTTTCTTTGGCAAAAGTGAGATCCGGCCCTCCAGAGAACATCAGATCTTACTGCTCTCTTCAGTATCACCTCCCTACTTCCAGACCCCTCAATAAAATGATTTGAACCCCTCAATAAAACCCAACTATACATTTTAACTATGTATAGCTTATTGTATGTACCTCAATAAACCTGTAAACACAAGATTAATTAGTTTTTTTTAGTACTGGAGATTGAACCCAGGGGCATTCTACCTCCAAGCTACACCTGACCCCTATTTTATTTTGTATTTGGAAATGGGATCTCACCAAGTTGCTGAAGATCTTGCTAAATTAATGAGGCTGGCCTTAAATTTGCAATCCTCCTGTCTCAGCCTCCCAAGTACTAGGATTACAGTGTGTGTCACCATACCTGGCTATTAATTTAAAAAATGGAAAATAGAGTTGGGCACGGTGGCGCACACCTGTAATCCCAGTACTTGGGAGGCTGAGATAGGAAGATCACAGGTCACAGCCAGCCTTGGCAAATTAGCCAGGCTCTCCACAAGTTAGTGAGACCCTCTTTCTTTCTTTCTTTTTTTTTTTTTTTTTTACAGTACTCGGGATGGAACTCGGGGGCATTCTACCTCCGAGCTATACCCTCAGCCTATTTTTTATTCCTTATTTTGAAACAGGGTCTCACTAAATTGCGGAGGGCCTCACTAGGTAGATGAGGCTAGCCACGAACCTGGATACTCCGGTCTCAGCCTCCTAAATGCTGGGATTACAAGCGTGCGCCACCACGCCCGGCTTGAGACCCTCTTTCAAAATAAAAAATAAGCTGAGTGTGGTGGCACATACCTATAATCTCAGTATTTGGGAGATTGAGATAGGAGGATCGCAGGTCCAAGGACAGCCTCAGCAACCTAGCAAGATCCTGTTTCAAAATAAAACGATTTGGTGACCTAAAACAAAACGACTCAGTGACCTTTTTTTGAGTCGTCTGGGGGGCCGGCGCAGCTGGAGTGGTTGATCCTGCAAAGATGTTTCAAACCTTTACTAAAAAATTCCGGGTCCCCATGAAGCCCTACTATACTCAGGTTTACCAGGAGATTTGGATAGGAATGGGGTTGATGAGCTTCATCATTTATAAAATCAGGACTGCTAATAAGAGAAGTAAAGCTTTGAAAGGTCCTGCTCATGGTTATCATTAACAAGCTTGCTTGAGTACACATTAGAGGAAACTTCAGTCTGCCAGTAAATTTAAACAGGCTGTGTTAGATGGGAACACTGAACATTGGTGTACCTTTGTATGAGTACCATTTACTATGTGGCATGAATGTGTCTGTGAGATGCACCACTAAAAACCAACCAACCAACCAACCAACCAACCAACCAACCAACCAACCAAAAAAGGGCTGGGGGTGTAGTCCAGAGGTAGAATGCCCCTGGGTTCAATCCCCAGTACCAAAAGATTAAATTAACAGGGCTGGGGATTTAGCTCAGAGGTAGGATGCCCAGTACCAAAAAAAAAAAAAAAAAAAAAAAAAAAAAAAAAAAAAAAAAAAAAAAAAAAAAAAAAAAAAAAAAAAAAAAAAAAAAAAAAAAAAAAAAAAAAAAAAAAGTGAAATGCAGCTGGATATGGCAGTGCAAGCTTGTAATTCTAGTACTTGGGAGGCTGAGACAGGAAGAACACAGGTTTGAGACCAGCCTCAGTAGCAACTTAATGAGGCTCTCAGCAATCTAGCAAGACGATTTCCAAATAAAAATAAAATAGGGCTGGGAGCCGGGTGTGGTGGCACACGCTTGTAATACCAGCATTCGGGAGGCTGAGACCGGAGGATCCGAGTTCGCGGCCAGCCTCAGCTACCTCGTGAGGCACTCTGCAACCTAGTGAGACCCTGTTTCAAAATAAAGAATACAAAATAGGGCTGGGGGTATAGCTCGGAGGTAGAATGCCCCTGAGTTCAATCCCTAGTACCACAAAAAAAAAAAAAAAAAAAAAAAAAAAAAAAATAGGGCTGGGAATGAAGCTCAGAGGTAGAGGGCCCTTTTCAATTCCCTAAGTAACACACACACACACACACAAGTGTGTGCTTCCCCCCACCCTGCCCCCCACAGTGAAATGTTAGAATGTCACTTACCTTCTTTGCACTCTTCCTTCTTTTTTTCAGCCTGCTGTCTGGCCAGCTGTCTATATGAAAAAAATAATTCAAAATAATTGACATAATCTTAAATTTTATATTCTATATTACTGTAAACTAAGATGAAAAGTTAAATCAGCCTGAAGAATAAATGCTCAGATACTTAAAAACCTAAAAAACACGGAAAAATAGCTTAGAAATATCTATGCTGATAATTTATGGCTAAACAAAGTTAATTCTGTTTTGAAATTCAATGGTAAATGCATTAGCTAAGCAGAATTAATTGAAATATCTTACTTGAAACAAGTTAAATACTTAAATCTAATTATTTAAGTGTAGGTAAACTAAGGATTTTGCAAAAACAATACAATGTGTTTTACACTATAGGGATATCATGATCCCATATCCTTGAGTAATTTATAACTACAAACAGAAGTAATAATCCTTCTGGAGGTGTATAGTCTTGCTGACACCTTGATTTGGGACTTCTGGTCTCTAGAACTGTAGGAAAGTAAACTTCTGTTGCTTTAAGCTGCCAAATCAAGAGTTAAGAACACAATTAATTAAGGCAATATTTCACACAAATATCCCCTTTTTTGCCTACAAGGGAAGAGAAATAAATGCCTTTATCCTTGCAGGATTTGGTAAACTTTTTGCTAAGTTTCTAGATAATAAGTATTTTAGGCTTGTGAACCATACAGTCTCTGTCACAACTACTTGACATTGTAGCATAAAAACAACCTTGGATAAGATGAATGGGCATGGCTATGTTCCAGTGAAATTATTTACAAAGACAGGTGGCTGGACTTTGTCAACCCCTGGGAATCTGATGAAAGTTATGAATGAATGAACCCTTGTATCAAAAAAATGTATAGATCCAGCCGGGCGGGCGTGGTAGCGCATGCTTGTAATCCCAGCATTTGGGAGGCTGAGACCGGGGAGGATCCGGTTCATGGCCAACCTCAGCTAACTAGTGAGGCATTCCGCAACTTAGTGAAACACTGTTTCAAAATAAAGAATAAAAAATAGGACTGGGGGTGTGGCTCAGAGGTAGAATGCCCTCAAGTTCAATCTCCAGTACTGCAAATTAAAAAAAAAAGAAAATAGAAATGTATAGATCCCGCCTCATTTACACAAATCTTTCTAACAATCTTGATTCTCTAGTCTTTGAGCCTCTAACAGAGAAAGGGTTAAAAAAAAAGGAAGAGAATAAAGAGATAACTATAGTATAGCATACTGTAGGCAATGAAAAGAAACACCATAGACAACAGGAACAGTACAAAAGATCTCAAAAGTATTGTAGAAGTCATTTTATATTAATTAGCCTTATACAAATAGATTCTGATGTTATTACTATATGAAACAGTATTTTTTTTTTTTTTTTTTTTTTGCGGTACTGGGGATTGAACTCAGGGGCATTCTACCTCCGAGCTATACCCCCATCCCTATTTTTTTTATTCTTTATTTTGAAACCGGGTCTCACTAAGTTGCGGAGTGCCTCACTAGGTAGCTGAGGCTGGCCGTGAACCCGGATCCTCTGGTCTCAGCCTCCCAAATGCTGGGATTACAAGCGTGCGCCACCACGCCCGGCTAGTAAACAGTATTTTAATCTAAATATAGAGAGATGATTTTTATATAGGAATTCTTCATGAAAGATACACAAATGACCAGTAAGCAAATAAAATATACTCAACGTTATAAGACATCAGGAAAATGTAAATAAGAACCACTGAAACGGCTAACACCAAAAAGACAGACTATGACAAGTCTTACACATCGCTGGTGGGAATATAAACTAGTATAGCTGCCTTGGAAAATAATTTGGCATTTCCTCAAAATGTTAGGGTTACCATTTGACCCAACAATTCAATTCCCATGTACATTTCAATTTTTTGTACAATGACATAAAGCCAAACTAAATATAAATTAATTTAAAATAAGTTTTAGCTGGGCATGGTGGTGCATGCCTGTAATTCCAGTACTTCGGAGGCTGAGAAAGGAGGATCACAGGTTTGAGGACAGCCTCAGCAACTTTGAGAGTCCCTCAGCAATATAGTGAGACCCTATTTCCAAATAAAGAGTAAATAGGGCCAGGGGTACAGCTCAGGGGTAGAATGTACCCAGCACCACCCAGAGAGAGAGAGAGAGAGAGAGAGAGAGAGAGAGAGAGAGAGAGAGAGAGAGAGAGAGAGAGAGAGAG
>PVLC010026308.1:0-22974 GCA_004027655.1 Graphiurus murinus | reverse complement strand
TCTCCCTAATGGTTTGTTTTCATTTTTAGCATGTATGCTCTATACAATCCATAACACATATGATGACATTGAAAATAAAATGGTTGCAGATCTCGGATGTGGTTGTGGAGTGCTTAGCATTGGAACTGCAATGTTAGGAGCAGGGTAGGTGATCCAGTTTATGCTATCTGGGTATGGGGTGGCTTGTTTTGTGTTTTGGTATTAGGGGTTGAACCCAGGGGCATTCAACCTCTGAACTACACCCCCAGTCCTTATTAAAAACAGGGTCTCCCTAAATTGCTGAGGCTGGTTTCATACTTATGATCCTTCTGTGTCAGCCTCCCAAGTACTAGGATTATAGGTATGCACCACCATGCCTGGCTGGGTTGGCTTTATTAGCAAGTGTAAATAAGATCAACTGAATTATATTGATGGGACTCTACAGGATGAGATGAGTGGAGCAATAATTTGATAGAGTACATTTTTTTTTTTTTTTTTTTTTTGGTACTAGGGATTAAACCTAGAGACATTCTACTGCTGAGCTACACCCCAAGCCCTTTTTGGTTTTGTTTGGAAACAGGTTGCTGAGAGTCTTATTATGTTTCTAAGGCTGTCCTAAAACCTGGAAATCCTCCTGTCTCAGCTTCACAAGTACTGGGATTGTGGGCATGTGTCACTACACCTGGCTCTAGTCCTTTTTATTTTATTTTTTTGCCATACTGGGGATTGAACTCAGGGGCATTCTACCTCCGAGCTACACCCCCAGTCCTATTTTTTATTCTTTATTTTGAAACATGGTCTCACTAAGTTTCAGAGGGCCTCACTAAGTAGCTGATGCTGGCTGTGAACCCTGATCCTCCAGTTTCAGCCTCCCAAGTACTGGGATTACAAATGTGTGCCACCATGCCTCCCTGTTTTTTATTTTTTATTTTATTTATTTTTTTTTTTTTTTGCAGTACTGGGGATTGAACTCAGGGGCATTCTACCTCCTATATCCCCAGCCCTGTTTTTTATTCTTTATTTTGAAACAGGGTCTCACTAAGTTGCGGAGTGCCTCACTAGGTAGCTGAGGCTGGCCGCAAACTCAGATCCTCTGGTCTCAGCGTTCCAAATGCTGGAATCACAAGCGTGCGCCACCACGCCCGGCCTTGTTTTTTATTTTTGAAACAGGGTTTTGCTAAATTGCTGAGGCTGGCCTCTAACCTGCACTCCTCCTCTCTCAGCCTTCCAAGTACTGGGATAACAGCCATGTTCCACAATGCCTCGATTACTAAGTACATTTTGACTATACAGAAAATCAAAGCTAGCCGGGCATGGTGGCGCACGCTTGTAATCCCAGCATTTGGGAGGCTGAGACCGGAGGATCCAGGTTCGCAGCCAGCCTCAGTTACCTAGTGAGGCACTCCGCAACTTAGTGAGACTCGGTTTCAAAATAAAGAATAAAAAATAGGGCTTGGGGTATAGCTCGGAGGTAGAATGCCCCTGAGTTCAATCCCCAGTACCGCAAAAAAAAAAAAGAAGAAAAAAAAGAAAATCAAAGCTTGCCGGGCATGGTGGCGCATGTTTGTAATCCCATTACTTAAGAAGCTGAGACAGGAGGATTGCAGATTGGTGGCCAGCCTTCGGTACTTAGGCTATCTGCAACTTAGTGAGACCTTGTTTCAAAATAAAGAATAAAAAATAGGGCTGGAAGTGGGGTTCAGAAGTAGAATGCCCCTGGGTTCAATCCCCAGTTAACACACACACAAAAGAACAAAAAATCAAACTTATGTATAAAAAATAGTAAGTACAACAGCAGCAGTCCTTATTACTCAAACTTGAGTTTCTAATCCCTGCCAGCCTGGGAAATCAAGCTGTTGAATCAAGCTACCCTCACTCATAACTTTGTCAATTGGGTTAAAAGGTATAAGGTAAAATAAGTACTTTTGGTTTTGTTTGGGGAGCTATAAATTTTCACTCTTTTTGTGCACTTTTTATTTATAGGTTGTGTGTTGGATTCGACATAGATGAAGATGCATTGGATATATTTTATAGGAATGTAGAAGAGTTTGAGTTAACTAATGTTGATATGGTTCAATGTGATGTTTGCTCATTATCTAACAGAATGTCCAAGTCTTTTGATACAGTAATTATGAATCCTCCCTTTGGGACCAAAAATAATAAAGGTTAGTAATAAGAATCAAGTATACTGGGATAATTGAAGAAAAGCAAGTTTAATAATCCTTTTATTGACTAGATTAAGTGATTTTTTTTTAATCACTGTCCACTAAATAGACCAGTCTCTTGTATAGTTATTATAATTTTCAACTTGCTTAGATTAGGGAATTAAATTTTTCATTTGTTTTCACAAATTTGTATTGCTACTTATGATTTGTATACTAAATAATCTGCCTAGCCCTTATGATTATGAAACCTAAAAAGGATTTTATACTTTTGAAACCTGGTTTTGGTTTTGGTTTGGTTTGCAGGGGAGGGTATGTTGGGGATTGAATTCAGGGCCTTGAGCATTCTAAGTACACACTCTAGCACTGAGCTGTAATCCCAGCTCCTAAAACCTGTTTTTAACGCCTTAACACACCTAAGGGCTTCAAAATATGCCCATCAGTAAGAGCGACTCACTGTTGCTATTAATTTTGTGTGCACTGTGGGCAAGAAGGGTAGGAAGTCAGTAAAAGAAGGAAAACAACATGCATAATTTGAAAAGTATCCCTGACCCCAAGATGATTGCGATTACTACTCTGTGTTCTCTTCTCTCCTTTTTGAAAATCGTTAATCTGGAATATGAACTCAGGGGCATTCTACCTCCGAGCTATACCCCCAGCCCTATTTTTTATTCTTTATTTTGAAACCGAGTCTCACTAAGTTGTGGAGTGCCTCACTAGGTAGCTGAGGCTGGCCGCGAACCCGGATCCTCCGGTCTCAGCCTCCCGAATGCTGGGATTACAAGCGTGCGCCACCACGCCCGGCTACCTTAGCCTTATTTTTTAGTCAAGATAGTATAATTCTGATTTTAGTCTATCAACCTGAACAGAACACTTTGGCATTTTATTTGTACCCTGAAATAATGCAGAAAGTATGTGAGTGTGGTACTGGCAACTGAACTCAAGGGCGTCCTACCTCCCGAACTACACCTCCAGCCCTATCTTATTTTTCATTTTGAAATACGGCCTTCCTGAGCCGGGCGTAGTGGCGCACACTTGTAATCCCAGCATTTGGGAGGCTGAGACTGGAGGATCCGGGTTTGAGGCCAGCCTCAGCTACCTAGTGAGGCCCTCTGCAACTAATGAGACCCTGTTTCAAAATAAAGAATAAAAAATAGGGCTGGGAGTATAGCTCGGAGGTAGAATGCCCCTGAGTTCAATCCCCAGTACCACAAAAAAAAAAAAAAAAAAAAAAAAAAAAAAAGACAAGAAAAGAAAGAAATAGGGCCTTCCTAAACTCCTGAGGCTGGCTCTGCACCTGCATTCCTCCTGTCTCAACCTCCCAAGTACTGGGATTCAAGCATGTACACGCCCAGCTCAGAAAGAATATAAAGTGGCTATTTTGGAGTTTAGGGGAAGGGGGGAGTTTCTAATCTTACTTAGTCTTTCACTTTGAGAAGAGGTACATAATGTAAATAGGAGCTTTTTTAAAATTCCTTATAGGGAAAGATATGGCTTTTCTAAAGACTGCTTTGGAAATGGCAAGAACTGCAGTATATTCCTTACACAAATCTTCAACTAGAGAAGTAAGTTAAAAATCATGATTTTGTCATTTTTGAGACAATGTTTTAAGGACTTGCTCTGCATGCTAAATATCACAGTACCTATTTTTTCTGACCCTTTGATACTTTGTGTGTGTGCTTTATTGAGAATTGAACCCAGAGGCATTCTACCTTGGAGCTACATCCTGACCCCAGATCGATTTTCTTATTTGGAAACAGAGTCCCACAAGGTTGTTAAGAGCCTCACCAAATTGCTGAGGCTGTCCTTGAACCTGTAATCCTCCAGTCTTAGCCTCCCAAGTACGAGGATTACAAGTGTGCGCTCTCCTGACCTTTTTCACATCTAGCAAATATTTAGGAACTTGAATTTCACCTTTAGCTAGCTATCATCTATGATTAGTTTTTTTCCAGCCTGCGTGACTTGTTCACACAGGAACTATTGCCAGGAAAGGGACTATAATTCAGGAATTGAGAGTTTAGTGTAACTAAGGTTACAATATGTTCTGGTTAGCCTGGGTAAGTTCTGATTGATTTAATGCCTTCTCTCCCAGTGTCACTGTGTGGCCTCACGTACTTAAGATAGGCATTAAGGCCTGGTTTCTAAAAGCACTGACCCTGAAGCAAAACAAGTCTGAGTTCAGAAACAGATTAGTAACTAAAAATTAATAGTTTTGTAAAGTAGTTCAAGATTTGACCTATAAGTTTCTAGTGTACTTGGTGCTATGTGGCAGCATACTTCAAGACACTTTCCATGGTCCCCAATAATCTGATGACATTATTGTCCTTCTTAGACACATGATGAAATTGAGACACAGGATGACTAATTTTTGCAGTATGGAGGACTGGACCCAGAGGCACCATTCCCAGCTCAAAATGAGTAATTTATTTTCAAACAAGGTCTCACTAGGTTGATGAGAGTCTCACTACTTGCTGAGGTTGTCTTCGAACCTGTGATTCTCCTGACTCAGCCTCTCAAGTACTGGAATTACAAGCATGCGCCACCATGCCTGGCTAAATTTGAAAATTCAGTTTCAAGTATTAGTAAATTGTTTTTAAAAGTCATTATTTAAAAATAATCTCATATATAACTGTTATTTATATTTAGCATATTCAAAAGAAAGCTGCAGAATGGAAAATCAAGATAGATATTATTGCAGGTAAGATAAATCTCAACCCTTATTGTCTAAAAGGGCCAGTATGTATTAACCCAACCAAAACTTTTGTAGATGCTGAGAAAATAAACTATAAAATTTTTCATTGTGGCAAACACAGTGAAACAAATGACATGGAATGGAATGGAAATGGAGTAAATTCAGGGTGAGTACTTATAAAGGTTTGCTTGTGTCTGTCCCAGTTTGTACACTTTATTGAAAATTTCTAATAGCACCCAGTTTATTTGGTCACTCCAGGCCCAAACACAAGTTTATATATCATCACAATGAATAAAAACTTGGGCTTGGAGTTAAGAACTTGGTTTGAAATCCATTCATGAGGAAATGCCACCAGGTGAGACTGGGGATATAGCTCAGTGACAGAGCATATGCCTAGCAAGCATGAGGCCCTGAGTTTAATCCCCAGAACCTCAAAAAAAAAAAAAAATCATACCCAAAGAAATGCCACCAGGTTATGCCTAGTTGATTCTGATTTTCAATTTTCTATTTTATGTAATACTAACCATGAATTGGTCTTTTGGTATTAAATATCTAGGTATATTACTATTCATAGTAATTAGTAACTGGATATTTAAAAAAACCCAATTTGTCTATTATATTCAGTATTGTCATTCCTTAAACAGGTATTACAACATGCAACAAGGAGTATTTATTTTGGTACTGAGGATTGAACTCAGGAACACTTTACTGCTGAGATATACCCTCAGCCCTTTTTAAAAATTAATTAATTTGGTGGTATTTGGGACTGAACCCAGGGGCATTCTGCCTTCAAGCTACACTCCCAGCCTTTTTTTTTTTTGTGGTACTGGAGATTGAACTGGGGCGTTCTACCTCCGAGCTATACCCCCAGCCCTATTTTTTATTCTTTATTTTGAAACAGGGTCTCACTGAATTGCAGAGTGCCTCACTAGGGAGCTGAGGCTGGCCGCAAACCCGGATCCTCCGGTCTCAGCCTCCCGAATGCTGAGATTACAAGCGTGTGCCACAACACCCGGCTCTAAAATGGGTTTTCATTTTAAAACTTAGAAAAAAGCTGGGCATGGTGGCGCACACTTGTAATCTCAGCATTTGGGACCGGAGGATCTCAGTTCACGGCCAGCCTCAACTACCTAGTTAGGCCCTCTGCAACTCAGTGAGACCCTGTTTCAAAATAAAGAATGAAAAATAGGGCTGGGGTATAGCTCAGAGGTAGAATGCCCCTGAGTTCAATCCCCAATACCGCAAAAAAAAAAAAAAAAAAAAAAAAAAAAACCCTTAGAAAAATAGTGGCTTATTACCACCATTACTAAAATCTGGACAAGAAATTTTACAATAAGCATAATAATTATGAGTTCAAGTCAGCTACAGATAGCAAGGAAAAATCCTGTCATTTTTGTGGGACTTCTTTTTCCACTTGTTATTCCTCTAAACTCTTCCCCATAACTTCAAATTTTGGTATAGATAGTTAAAACAGAAGTACCACACCCAGTTTGCCATGGCCAATCTTGAGGATGTGTACTTGGAAAAACTAATGACAAGTCTAAAATATCAGACTTAAGCCGGGCGTGGTGGCGCACGCTTGTAATCCCAGCATTCGGGAGGCTGAGACCGGAGGATCCGGGTTCGCGGCCAGCCTCAGCTACCTAGTGAGGCACTCCGCAACTTAGTGAGACTCGGTTTCAAAATAAAGAATAAAAAAATAGGGCTGGGGGTATAGCTTGGAGGTAGAATGCCCCTGAGTTCAATCCCTAGTACCGCAAAAAAAAAAAAAAAAAATCAGACTTACCAGCATTTACTATTCTTAGTTTTTAGTCTCACGTGGCTTTTGTTTTACAGAACTTCGGTATGATTTGCCAGCACTATACAACTTTCATAAAAAGAAATCAGTAAGTTTCATGACTCTCACCTGTCTACGTTTAGTATGAAACGCTCTGCAGGGCTGAGTGGTAGAGCACTTGCCTAGCATGCATGAGGCCCTGGGTTTGATCCACAGCACCAGGAAAAGAAAGTTGGAATAAGTAATTACTTCCACTGTTACCAAGTACCTGGGTAAATACAGAAAGCCAGCCTAGGAGATAGGGCCCATAATCAACAGCCAATAAAATTCCCACTTACTGGCTTACTACCTCCTTTTCAGGAAAAAACAAACAAAAACCAAAACTCAGTATACCCTTGGGCACCACCACCCCTTTATTTTTATTCAGTGCACCTGAAGCTACTACTGCTCCCTTGTATCAGTCCAGCATGGGGATGGAGTGGAGGATCATTAGGAATCTATGCTCTTGGTGAAAATATTTCTCAAATGTTTTAGGGCACACAAAAAAAGAAAAAAGTCAACTTAAATGTTTGCTCTTTTTATATAGTATATATTTTATTAGTTTGTACTAATACATTCTCATATTACAAAGGAATTTAATGGAAGAGTCTTCCTTTTGATATTTGAATCACCTCAACACAAACAGAACTATACATTTAAAAAAAAAAAAAAAAACTTCATTGGGATAACAGAAAAAAAGACAAGTTAAACAACAAAAAATTTCCTTTTATACAGGTGGACATTGAAGTGGACCTAATTCGGTTTTCTTTTTAAAAGCTTCCAAAGACAAAAAGCAGCTTAAAATCTAACTAAGATGAATAAAAAATCTGTTTACTAAACTACTTGGATCCAGCACCATTTTCTGTTTTCTTATGCTTTGATGAAGGTTCTTCTCTGTCTCTTCCAGCTCTTGATCTTTTCACTGGTCCTAAACAATAACAATTTTTGTTAAGTTCAAAGTAAGCACTGCTCTATTCTAATATTGAGTACAATAATAATTGTTTTTTTAAAAACTAGCAATAACTTTCCTACACTAATGGGAAAAAAAAAGGCTTTTCCTTTAGTAGATATTCAGATTTCTGCATTTTTTCCCTAAAATCCTATCTCCCACTTTTAAAACAGTATAAACCAAGGTAAATCATAATCCAAGAATGTCACTATACCCAAAGTTGAAAAACCACATCCCTGTTCTCTTAGGCAAATAATTTCTTATAAACTACAAGTTTCTCATGAAACTACCAAAGGACTTAGAAAAAACTTACCACGTCTATCCCGTTCATCATCACTGTCAAATTTTGTTCTCCTGCCCTGAAAGTGTACTCTTCCTTTAGAAGACCCCGAATGGGAAGGCTTATTTCCCCTTCCTTTTCCTTTAAATCTACGACCTGAGAGGCATAATTAAGAACTTAGTAAAGAAAAAAATTTCAGTGTGTTGTCAACATTTTTAAACAGTGACTAAAGCTTTTTACTCAATGAGGTAAAATAATCAAACTGCTGAAGTACCTGAATGACCTTTTGACTTCCATTTATTTAGGGATTCCTGTTGGTCTTCAATGATTTTTCTCAAAGCTTTTTTTTCCGCCTCTCCTTCTAGTACTTTCCAGCTCACTTCTTTGTTCCTTAATTTTGGGCTTCCATTGTGTGCGTCTTTGGCTTTATTCAGTGCTTCCTTGGCTTTTTCTTTAAAGAAAATTATTCCCTAAAATGAGGGCAAAAAAATAAAAGCCACACCGTTAACTTGTAGTCCCATAATTTCTTTGCTCCAAGTAATTTTTTCCTACTCTGCAAATCTTCTATTCCATTACTAGTTTCAATGGATTTTATTACTGAAGATTAGAAAAGGAATGCTGTAAAAGTAGATGGTAAGCTCAGCGCGGAGGCACACACTTGTAATTTCAGTACTTGGGAGGCTAAGACTGGAGGATCCGGGTTCTCAACCAGCCTCAGCTACTTAGTGAGGACCTCTGCAACTTAGTGAGGCTCTGTTTCAAAATAAAAGAATAAAAAATAAGGCTGGGGATGTAGCTCGGAGGTAGAATGCCTCTGGGTTCAATCACCAGTACTGTAAAAAAGAAAAAAAAAAAAAAAAAGAGTAGATGGTAATCTCCAATATCATCAGCTATTCATAATATTCAGAACATTACCAGACATCATAGTGACATTATTAGTGACAGGAATAACCAAAATGAAAAGTAAATGAACAAATTATCTTAACATAATTTAAAAACTGTTTTCAGCTGGGCTTAGTGGTATACACCTGTAATACTAGTAGTTGGGAGGGTTGAGAGAGGAGGAGCACAGGTTTGAGGCTAGCCTCAGCAACTTGATGAGACACTGTTTCAAAATAAAAAATTGTTGGGCATGGGGAGGCCTGCCTGTAATCTCAGTATCTAGAAAGCTGAGACAAGAGGATCACAGGTTTAAAGCCAGCCTCAGAAACTTAGTGAGGCTGCCATCAATTTAGCAAGACCCTCTTTCCAAATAAATAATCAGTCTAGGGGTGTTGCTTGGAAGTAGAATGCCTCTGGGTTCAATTCCTAGTACCATCAAAAAAAAAAAAAAAGTCTTTTTACTGAAAAAAAAAATTTTTTTTAACAAGATAAGTGCCTGTGGATTTTTAAACTGATTGCTAAAAAGTATGTAAATTTTTCCAAGCTGGGCATGGTGGTGTATTCATGTAATCCCAATACGTGGGAAGCTGAGACAGGGAGATCACATTTTTGAGGACAGCCTCAGCGAGTAGAGACTCTCATCAACCCAGTGAGACCCTATTTCCAAATAAGAAATAAAACTAGGCTGGGGGTGTAGCTCAAAAGTAGAATGCCTCTGCGTTCAATCCCCAGTATCACACACAAAAATAAAATATATAAAATAAAATGAATGTTTCCAAACCTCTTTTGCTCCTCTGACAAAGTCTATCCATTTTATTTCACCATAATTTCTGAAAAGGACGTGCAAATCTTCTCTAGAGGTCTGATCGTCTAAGTCACCTGAAAATTTCAGCAAGCATCCAATCTTTTCTTCTAGAGATTTCTGTGGAAATATACAAGGCAAATCAAAAGGTTTCATACAACCACATATCAAACCAATCTATACCTATACAAATTTAAAAAGCTAGAAACCAAAATGCCATTTTAATGTAGTTTAAACTGTGTATTCATTCTCCTTTATCAATCCTTACAATGACTTCTGATTTTAACTTAATCTCTCTTGTGACATTTAGTTATAAATTCAGGTAATATGTTTGTATATTACTTTTATGTAATGACAACTATAAACGTCCTTACATATTTTCTTCAAAAAGTTCTCAGACATGGCTAGTGTATATCTCAGTAGTAGAATATGTACTTAAAATATGCAAAGTCCTGAGTCCAATCCCCAACAACACACACACAAATTCTCAGACTTTTAAGTTATTTTAAGCCAGGCATGGTGGCGCATGATTGTAATCCCAGTACTTGGGAGGCTGAGATAAGAGGATCACAGGTTCGTGGCCAGCCCCGGCTACTCAGTGAGACCCTGTTTCAAAATTTTAAAAAATAGGGCCGGAGGTATAGCTCGGAGGTAGAATGCCCCTGGGTTCAATCCCTAGTTCCACCAAAAAAAAAAAAAAAAAAAAAAAAAAAAATTTAGTTATTATAAGTACCACTGGTACTTACCAATTCTGCATTTTCTGCTAATTTTTGTTTTTCTTCCTGTTCTCTACAAATAAACATGATATAATTATTTCAATTATATAAAAAAATTAAATCTGATAAATAACCTAGATCATGACCATGAAACTACTTAAATCACCAAAGCTAGTCCTTAGGTTTTCTGATCATCCAATGCTAGACTGCAATAGTGTGGCTTCCAGGTATCAAGGCAGTTTAAACTCAATGTTTAAAACCTTATCAAAATTTTAAGAAATTCAAGTATGCTGCTGGGCTGGATGGCATTGCCTGTAATCCCTGGAGGTGGGCAAGCCAAGACAGGAGCATCACAGGTTCAAGGCCAGCCTCAGCAACTTAGCAAGACCCTGTTTCAAAGTAAAAAATGAAATAGGGCTGGCGGTATAGTTTAGAGGTAGAATGCCCCTGGGCTCAATCCCCAGTGCTAGGGAAAAAAGGAAAAAAAAAAAAAAAAAGACCAAATATATCAGTTCAGCATACTTACTGTTTAGCTCTTAATTTAGCTTCTACTTTATTTTGCTTTCTTTCTTCATTTTTCTTTGTGAAGTAATCTTCCCTAAAGAACACAAATACAAAAGCTAAGGTCATAAAAACAAAAGACTCAATTATTTTGAATGATTTAAGACATAGTATAGCAAGGAATGTCATATCCATTTTCTATCAACATAATCACCTAAATTCAAAATAGGTCAAGGAATTTATTTTTTTATTTTTTTTTATTTTATTTTTTGTTTTTTTGTTTTTTTTTTGCGGTACTGGGGATTGAACTCAGGGGCATTCTACCCCCGAGCTATACCCCCAGCCCTAGTTTTTATTCTTTATTTTGAAACCGAGTCTCACTAAGTTGCAGAATGCCTCACTAGGTAACTGAGGCTGGCCGCGAACCTGGATCCTCCGGTCTCAGCCTCCCAAATGCTGGGATTACAAGCGTGCGCCACCACGCCCGGCTTGGAATTTATTTTTTTAAAAAAACAGCTTTATAGCTGGGCCTGGTGGCACACGCCTGTCATCTCAGTAGGGAGGCTGAGATAAGATCTCAAAGTCGAGGTCAGCCTCAAGCAACTTAGGGAGAGATCCTGTCTAAAATTTACGGGGAGTGTACTTAGAAGTTACAATGCCCCTAGGTTCATGCCCCTGTCCCCCAACCCTGCCAAAACAGCTTTACTTCAATAAAATTCATCCTTTATTTATATTTATTTTGCAGTACTGGGGATTGAACCCAAGGACATTCTACCTCTGAGCTATACCTCCAGCCCTATTTTTTATTCTTTATTTTTGAAACAGGATCTCACTAAGTTTCGGAAGGCCTCACTTAGTAGCTAAGGCTGGCCACAAACTTGCAATCCTCCCGTCTCAGCCTCCTAAGTACTGGGATTACAAGCGTGTGCCAACATGCCCATCTAAAATTCATCCTTTAAAAGCAAACTGTGGTCAAGTGTGGTGGTGCACACCTATAATCCCAGAACTTGGGAGGCTGAGACAGGAGGGTCGCAGATTTGATACTAGCCCCACCAACTTAGCAAGACTGTCAGTAGCCAAGGAAGACTGTTTCAAAACAAAACGCAACAACAAAAAGGGCTGGGGGTGAAGCTCAGAGGTAGAATGACCTCCTAGGTTCAATCCCTAGTACCAAAAAAAAAGCATACCATCACTTTTTAGGTTTTTAGTAGTATACTCAAGAGTAATTTGTATACTCAATTGCGTAATTGTCAGTATTAATTATGCCCGAGTTCAATCCCCAGCACCACAAAATAAGAAACTGAAACAGGGTGTGGCCAAGTTGCTGATAGTCTCACTAAACTGCTGAGGCTGGTCTCAAACCTGTGATTCTTCTGTCTCAGTCTCCCAAGTACTGTAATTACAGGCATACAACACTGTGCCTGGCTGACTCTGAAGAGATATCACTGAAAGCACAACTTATCAGTGTACTCTAAATCAATCAGGTATACAGCATTTAGAAGGTTATATATATATATATATATGTAAATATATATATATATATATATATATATATATATATATTTGTTTACTGTGGGCCTATAACGAAATTTATCATGAGAATAGCTGTTTTTTCTTTTTTTTGGTTGTTTTCTTTTTTGTGGTATTGGGGAATGAACTCAAGGGAGTTCTACCTCTGGGTTACACCCTCAGCCATATTTTATTTTTATTTTGAAACGGTCTCACTGTTGCTGAGGCTGGCCTTGAACCTGCAATCTTCCTGTCTCAGCCTCCCAAGGACTAGGATTACAGGTGTGCATCACCACACCCAGCTTTTAAGACACAAGAATGATACAAGTCTCATCTTTTACTGCATATATTTATAGTGTATGATAAATTAAGAACATTTATTTATTCTCTAACCAAACAAAAAGCCCAATTATAAATATTAGATGTAAAATAAGTACTAAAACTTAACTTTTTATTTGTTGCTAACAGCAAAAGGTTTTTTTTTTTTTTTTGGGCGTAGTACTGGGGATTCAAGGGGGGTGGGGGGGATTCTACCTCCTAGCTACACTCCCAGCCCTATATTTTATCTTTTATTTTGAAACATGGTCTCACTAAGTTGCGGAGGGCCTCACTAAGTAGCTGAGGCTGACTGTGAACCCAGTATCCTTCTGTCTCAGCCTTTCAAGTACTAGGTTTACAAGTGTGCGCCACCATACCCGGAAATTATTTTCTAATAGTATGAAAGGACTAGTACAATTCCCACTGAATGAAACTTCAGGTATTTCTCAAAGAATACCGAAGGACACCAAAAATACTAGCCTCCTAAAGAGTGCTATTCTATTCATCTTACCCCAGTGTTTCAATTCTAAATAGCCAAGAGGCCAGAAGAAACATTGGGAAAGAGACTTACTTAAATAGTATTAGCAGATCCGTGCCTTTGTACTTTTGGCCAGGGGTCCTTACAAACCTCTTAGCAGACTCAATGCTATCAAACACAGCAAATATTGATCCCTATAAAAAGGGAAGAAAATATTTTTTTAAAGTTATGTACCTTATATTTTACAACTAGAAAATGTCTATTATCATTATACAACCATACCTTAAATGATTTGTGCAAAGTTCTTCTCATCTGAATATTTAGTACTTGACCTTTATCATCTAGCCACTCTTTTATGTCATCAAGGGTTGCATCAGTTGGGAAGCCTTTCTGTGAAAAATACGAAGACATGTACAAATAATTACTTGTTAGGAAAACAATTCCCCAGAAGTTCTGATTTATTTTGTCTGGAAATGAAGCCAGGATATACATATAAATCTTTCTCTCCACCCTTCTCTTAATTGTTTAACAGCCTTATTCTCTAGTACAATGAAAACAAATTACTTAGCCAAACGTGGTGGTGCAGGCTTGTAATCCCAGTACTTAGGAGGCTTAGATAGGAGGATGGCAGGTTTGAAGCCAGCCTCAGCAACTTAATGAGTTTGTCAGCAACTTAGCAAAACCTGTTTCCAAATAAAAAATAAAATAGGGCTGGGGTTATAGCTTGGAGGTAGTACAATCCCCAGCACCACAGAAAAATAAAACAAAATCTGAGATTTGCTTCAAAATAATGCATTTGGAGCCGGGCATGGTGGCACATGCTTGTAATCCCAGCATTTGGGAGGCTGAGACCGGAGGATCCGGGTTCGCAGCCAGCCTCAGCTACCTAGTGAGGCACTCTGCAACTTAGTGAGACCCTGTTTCCAAATAAAAAATAGGGCTGGGGGTGTAGCTCAGAGGTAGAATGCTCCTGAGTTCAATCCCCAGTACTGCAAAAAAAAAAATAAAATAAAATAAAAATAATGCATTTGGGACACAAAAAAATTATTCACATTAAAAACTTCTGATATTTAGTTATGGTACACTATTCAATCTCCTGTGAAGTCTGAAACACTCCATTAATAAAACTATTTAAAAATTAATATCCAGCCGGACGTGGTGGCACATGCATGTAATCCCAGTACTAGGGATGTTGAGACAGGAGGACTGCAGGTCCTCAGCCAGTCTCAGTCACTTAGTGAGGCTCTCCGAAACTTAGTAAGACCCTCTTTCAAAATAAAGAATAAAAAAATAGGGGCTAGGGGTGTAGCTCGGGGGTAGAATGTCCCTGGGTTCAATCCCCAGTTCTGCAAAAAAGAAAAAAAAAATCCTAAAGTAAAACTATTACAGAATTTAAGAGCAGATATGCACTGGGAACTTAAAATATATCAAGATTTTATCAAATGGTGTATGGGATTTTTCATGTAACTCTCTCAAGGCTTCAGGCAGAAAATATCTATGTTTATAAAGATGGAGAGATTAGGAACACTGCCAAAGGACACTTAATAAGTGGCGAAACCATGATTATCCACTCCACTATATTTTCTTTTTTTTCATTTCTACCTCTGAGTTACACCCCCAGCCCTATTTTTTATTCTTTATTTTGAAACAGGGTCTCACTAAGTTGCAGAGGGCCTCACTAGGTAACAGGCTGGCCGGGAACCCGGATCCTCCGGTCTCAGCCTCCCAAATGCTAGGATTACAAGTGTGTGCCACCACGCCCAACTTCCACTATTATCTTCTAAATAGATAGATATTAAATGTATTAAAGACGTACAATGTAAACAGATCTGTTTTTCACATCATTTTTATACGCATCAGTCACTTCAGGGAGAGGTTTGCTTGGAGATCTTCTGATTTTAGTTTTATCTTCACTGATTTCCATGAGTTTTGCCTTAGATTTGCGCAATGCTTCCACTATTACTTTAAAGTCTGTTGTTAGGCGGTTTAACCTGATGGATACAGATATGTAACAAAATTGTTAAGACTTGGTCATAGCATTCATTAACAGAAAACCTAGATGACTTAAAAGTTTGGGGCTGCTGGTATAGCTCAATGGTAAAAGTGCTTGCCTAGCATGTGAGAGGCCTTTGGTTTGATCTCCAAAATGCAAACAAACAAACAAACTAAAACAGTTTTTTACCTGTTGAATTTTATCATTATTTCCAAAGGTACCCAGCCTTCATCCAATTTGATCTGTTCCTTTAAAAATTTGTCCCGTGGCAAATTGAAGTCTCCAAAATAATACTGTGAGATAATTACAATATATTTCAGATTTCAGAGTGTTGTATAATATGGAGTCCAATCCTTGAACTTTTTAAAAACTATTAGACTAACATTCTATTCTTTAGAAATACATATCATAACTTATAAGAGGCATAAACATTTTTCTTAAACATACTATAATGGAATGTTTATAACACCAATTAAAAAGATAAAGTCAAAGTACTGATTACCAAAACATTGTCATTTACAGATGGGTCAATAGAGCAGAAAGCTTTACAACAAAAATACATTTACTTCCCTTTTTTTTGTGTGTGAGATATTGGGGATAGAATCCAGGAGGCATTCTACCTCCAAGCTATACCCCAGCCCTATTTTATTTTTATTTTGAAACCGGGTCTCACTAGGTTGATGAGAGTCTACTTGCTGAGGCTGTCCTTGAACCTGCAATCCTGTCTTCAGCCTCCTAAGTACTGAGATTACAAGCATGCACCCAGCTAACAAAAATACATTTAAAGATCTATTATGTCAGACATGGTGGTGCACGCCTATAATACCAATACTTGGGAGGCTAAGACAAGAGAATCACAGGTTTGAGACCAGCCTCAGCAATTTAGTGAGACTCAGCAACGTAGTGAGACCTTGTTTCAAAACAAAAAATAAAAGCCTGGGAGTGTAGTTCAGAGGTAGAATGCCCCTGGGTTCAATCTCTAGGAAAAAAAAAAAAAAACACTATTATATGAAAAACCTTTTGTTTTTAATCAGAGCAGAAAGAACAGACTGATAAATAAAAAGAACTAAAATGAACTGGTAGTCACTTCAGGGTTTTTTTGTTTGTTTGTTTTTGGTGGTGATGATTGAATCCAGGGGCATTATACCTCTGAGCTACACCCTCAAACCTATTTTTTTACTCTTTATTTTGAAACAGGGCCTCACTAAATTGCAGAGGGCCTCACTAAGTAGCTAAGGATGGCCACAGACCGGCGCGATCCTCCTGTCTCAGCCTCCCAAGGACTGGGATTACAAACATGAGCCACCACGCTTGACTAGCTTAGGTTTTTAAAAGTTAAAAAAATAAGTGGGTCAGTCTTGGTGGCACATTCCTATAATTCCACCAGTACTTAGAAGGCTGAGACAGGAGGATCACATTTGAGGACAGCCTCAGCAAGTAGTGAAACTCTCAGCAACCTAGTGAGATCCTGTTTCAAAACAAAAAATAAAAAAAAAGGTGAGTGTGTTCATCTAATTTAAGTATAGAGGCACTCAATTTAAATGTAAAGAAGGAAGCTGGGCACAGTGGCTCACGCTTGTAATACTAGTACTTGGGAGGAAAGTTCAAGGCCAGCCTCAGCTACTTAGTGAGGCCCTCTGCAATGCCCCTGGGTTCCATCCCTAGTACCACAAAATAAACAAACAAATGTAAAGAAGGGATTCAGAATGTAGCCCAGTGGTAAGAGTGTGCTTAACATGTGTAAGGAACTGTGTTCAATGGGAAGGACGATGGGAGGGAGGGAGGCAAAAGAATGTCAAAAGTTTCATTAAAGGAAAAGTTTAACACTAGCCGGGCGTGGTGGCGCACGCTTGTAATCCCAGCATTCGGGAGGCTGAGACCGGAGGATCCGGGTTCGCAGCCAGCCTCAGCTACCTAGTGAGGCACTCCGCAACTTAGTGAGACCCGGTTTCAAAATAAAGAATAAAAAAATAGGGCTGGGGGTGTGGCTCGGAGGTAGAACGCCCCTGAGTTCAATCCCTAGTACCGCAAAAAAAAAAAAAAAAAAAGTTTAACACAAGTGTGAGACTCTTATAAATTAAGGAAAAAGTAAAAATAACAAAGTGAACATCCATAGAAAAATAAAAGACATTTTAAAATTTATAAAAGTACTGAGATATAGCACTTTCCCCCATAACAAACTAATTACATTTTTTGAAAAACTAGCATTGGTGTGAACATGGAGAAATGATCATACAGGCAGAGCTGTTAAGTATCAAGTTTTTTAAAAGGTGCATAACTAGCCAGGTGCATAACTAACCTGTAATTCCAGTACTTCGGAGGCTCAGACAGGAGGATCGAAGGTTAGAGGCTAGCCTCAGCAACTTAGCAAGACCTTGTTTCAAAATAAAAAGGGCTGGGATTATACCTTGGAGGTAGAATACCCGTGGGTTGAATCTACACTATCAAAAAAAAAAAAAAAAAAAAAAAAAAAAAAAAAAAAAAAAAGGGCAAGCAGCTCTTGAGCCAATCCAGCTCCGACTATGAATATTATAGAAATCAGTAAACATATTTACCAAATTTATATAAAGAATATTCATGCTGGGCACAACGGCACATGCCTATAATCCCAGCTACTCTACAGGATGAGGCAGAAGGATCACAAGTTTGAGACCAGCCTGAGTAACATAGCGAGACCTTGTCTCAATGAAAAATAAAAAAGGCTGGGCATGTAGCTCAGTAGTAGAGCGCTTGCCCACCATGCATGAGGCCCTGGGTTCAATTTCCAGTATTAAAAACCAAAGAATATTCATCATAAAACTATTATTAGTTAAAATTTAGAAACTGCCTACACATTAAGGAGGAAAATGAATACACTATTATTATTATTATTATTATTATTATTATTTTTTGCGGCACTGGGGATTGAACTCAGGGGCATTCTTTTTTTTTTTTTTTTTGCGGTACTAGGGATTGAACTCAGGGGCATTCTATCTCCGAGCTATACCCCCAGCCCTATTTTTTTATTCTTTATTTTGAAACCAAGTCTCACTAAGTTGCGGAGTGCCTCACTAGGTAGCTGAGACTGGCTGTGAACCCGGATCCTCCGGTCTCAGCCTCCCGAATGCTGGGATTACAAGCGTGCGCCACCACGCCCAGCTCAAAAACAAACAAAAAAAAGAATATTAGTTTGAGGATGAAGCAAAATGTGAAAGGTTTTTAATCTTTTTTTTTTTTTTTTTTTGCGGTACTGGGGATTAAACTCAGCAGGAGCATTCTACCTTCGAGCTATACCCCCAATCCTATTTTTTATTCTTTATTTGGAAATAGGGTCTCACTAAGTTGCGGAGTGCCTCACTAGGTAGCTGAGGCTGGCTGCGAACCCGGATCCTCTGGTCTCAGCCTCCCAAATGCTGGGAAGCGTGCATCTCCACGGCCAGCTTGACTTTTAATCTTGATTACCTCAAATGGGTGGGTGGGATGCGAGGTGGCTGGTAGTGGGATTGACATCATTAACCTTTGCTACGTACATCTTTGTATTGTTCTAAGTATTAACACAGAATAATCTCATTTTCCTCAACAATTATTATCATGGATAATTTCTCATGGTTATTGTTAATACTATAAAACATCAATCTAAAAATACCTCAAATTGGCCGGGCGTGGTGGTGCACGCTTGTAATCCCAGCATTTGGGAGGCTGAGACCGGAGGATCCGGGTTCCCGACCAGCCTCAGCTACCTAGTGAGGCCCTCTGCAACTTAGTGAGACCCTGTTTCAAAATAAAGAATAAAAAAATAGGGCTGGGGGTATAACTCGAAGGTAGAAAGCTCCTGCTGAGTTCAATCCCCAGTACCACACACACACAAAAAAAAGTAATAATAAAATAAAAATACCTCAAATGGAAGAAATATTAAGAGGACTTTGAAAATAGTCTGTTAAAGAGCCGGGCGTGGTGGCACACGCTTGTAATCCCAGCATTCGGGAGGCTGAGACCTGAGGATCTGGGTTCGAGGCCAGCCTCAGCTACCGAGTGAGGCACTCCGCAACTTACTGAGACTCGGTTTCAAGTTCAATCCCCAGTACCGCAAAAAAAAAAGTCTGTTAAAGTTACAACAGCTAAGAACTAACTGGGCAGAAAACACTACTAGAACCTTCAAGGATATGTTCTTTAACATATAAAGTACTTTACCATGGATTTTCATGTTATCCTATTATGTGCCAATTCCTCGTAAGTACTTTACATTTTATTTACTAATTCTCTAAAACACCTTATGAGACGGATACTATTATCCCCATTTTACAGAGTAGGAAACTGAAATAAAAAATGGTTGAGTAATACCAGTCTGGTGTTTTGAATATTTGCAGCTCTTGGGTTTCCTAACTCCGCTCCACCAAAACAAAACTATATACTATTATATGTTCATCTAATTCTAAGAATCAAAGGCATGCCATATGCTGAAATTAAATGTTCTTTCTGGTATTTGTTTTGACGCTCTAAATTTCCTTTCAAGTAACTTATTTTTGCAGTTTATTAGCACAAGAAACATACCTCAATTTGATGACAGATTTTGGCCTCCAGAGCAGCCATTTTTTCATTATCACCATTTTCAGCCATTGTGGCTATCTGCAAATTTTCCCAAATTGGCAGAAAGAGGTTATTTTTGTTTTGTTTTTTTTTTTACATAAAACTGAAGACCAGAAAGAGAATTTTTAAAAATTACTAATATAACAATGTTTTCTTAAAAGTCAAGAATTTTTAATTTCACAAGTTTAGTTTCTCTACTCAATTCTCAAATATTTAAACAAAGCAACAATTATAAGTGATGAAAAACTGAAGAACAAAGGACAATCTGCCTCCCCTTTCAGTAAATTATGCCTTCTCTAACAAAGCAACTAGTTATCTTCATCTAGGTCAAGTAAACTTCAGAGAAAAAACTCCATTCAACCATTTCCCAAATATTTCCATCTTTAAACAAATCAATATACACAGTATTTCATTATGGCTCTTAGTGCCATTTGCTTGCTGTGGGATGCATTCGTTTTAAAATGTCACAGATGACTTATAAAAACTTATCAGATTAGATATAATAACTTTAAAAGGTGAAAAAATTCAAATGTGAAAGTTGTAGTGTTGGATACTGTGCATTAAGGGATATATGAAAATGAAAATCAGGAGAGCATGGATACACTAAAATGATTTTAAACTGGATGATGGGGTGCAGTGTGCCCACTAATTCACTAACACACTGGTTAACTTTATATTCAGTTTCTTGTTTCACAACCTGACAATTAGCACCGCAGGGAGGAAAAGGAGGCTGTGATGCTGGTTTGCTAGAAATCACAAACTATGTCTTCCCATTACAAATTACTTGCCTTCAGTAAACCATTCAATAATCCATAGCGTACAAAAGTATATTACTAAGAGTTTATGGAGATTGCCTGCCATCAGTTGGATCTAGCGATGAGCTCTTGCCTGGTACACATCTTGGAGGCATCTTTTGATACACTGGAAATTGCTATTCAATAACCTGGACGCCCAATTCAATGATGATTGCATATGGTAAACATCCCACTACAAAATTTAATCTTATGCCCTAGTTTGTCTCCCACCTACAATGATAAGTTACGTGATACAGCGCCCGTTATAAATCAAAGGATGAGATAAAATATTTAGTTCCTGCAAGACTTCTTTGACGTACTCAACTTTAGAATTTCATTTCATCAGTTACTTTCCCATAATGTACAGTTAGAAGTGAGATACTATCCACGCTCTCCATTTTACACAGCAGCAGCTTTGATAGGAGTGAAGGATTCTAAAAGCTCGACACACTGATGCAGGGGTACACTCGCGGCTCCAACTTCTTTGGCCTCCAATCAGACCCCGCGGGCTCCAAGGAACCCTCTGGCGTTTACCTCACGCCGACCTCCCCCAGAAACTTACGAGGTGGCCCAAAACATCCGCCTCCGGCGGAAACTGGGAAGCGAAGGAAAACCGAAAGGACGCCATGGCGATGAGCGCAGCCTCCATCCAAAGGCCCGCCGGAGCCGCGTCCCACAGCACCACCAGCTCGCCCCGGGCCACGCGGGGAACCCCAGGCGCCCGCCATCCCCGGGGCCGGCTGCGGCCCGCGCCCCTCCGCCCGAGCCCAGCACGCCGCCCCCGCCGCGGCCCACGCGGCGTTCCGCCCGACGCGCGGAGAGGGAGCGCGCCGCCGCGGACTACGCACGGCGGCCTCCTTTGTATCCCCTCACTAGCTACGGAGAGCCTTACCTTTGAGGTCCCAGTCCCGCAGACGCGCCACAAGCCACTAACAACGACGGAAACGTCGCCACTTCTCAGGGCTGCCGACTGGCCTAACACGCTCAAAGATGGGGGGGTTCCCGGCAGCCCTTGCGGGCTGAGTGGGCGTGGCCGCAGGCGGGCTGGAGCCGGACGCCGCGCTCTGGGCATGCGCGGCGCGCGCAGGCTCCCACGCCGAGTCCCGCCCTCACTTCCAGGAGATTGTGTTGAAAAGTTCCGTAGAATCGACGCGTAGTGGGCCGCTCTGGTTATCCCAGTACTTGGGAGGCTGAGACAGGAGAACCATAGGTTCGCGCCCAGTCTCAGCTACTTAAGCCCTCTGCAACTTAGTGAGACCTTGTTTCAAAATAAAGAATAAAAAATAGGGCTGAGTGTGTAGCTCGGAGGTAGAATGCCCCTGGGTTAAATCCCCAGTACCAAGAAAGAAAGAAAGAAAAAATTCCGTATAAGTTCCTAATGGTGTTGAGGTAGGGCTGGTAGGTAATTCGTGTTCGGTGTTTGAATAAACATTTATTTTTAAGTATTTTTGGACAGCATTTTTTTTTTTTTTGCGGTACTGGGGATTGAACTCAGGAGCATTCTACCTCCGAGCAACACCCCCAGCCCTATTTTTTATTCTTTATTTTGAAACAGAGTCTCACTAAGTTGCAGAGTGCCTCACTGGGTAGCTGAGGCTGGCCGCAAACCCGGATCCTCCTGTCTCAGCCTCCCAAATACTGGGATTACAAGCGTGCGCCACCACACCAGACTTTTGGACAGCATTTGTATTCCATCCTTTTCTGTGGCTCTCCATTCAGAGGAAGCGTTTGGTCCTCCCCTCCCCCAATTATTTTAATATGTCCAAATAACACCGTGTAATTGTTCTTTTACTTTTTTTTTTTCTTTTCTACTGTTGGCACTGGGGATTGAATCCAGGAGCATTTTACCTCCAAGCTACACCCTAGCCCTATTTTATTTTTTATTTCATTTTATTGTTTTGTTTTATTTTTTAGTACTGGGAGTTGAACTCAGGGGCATTCTACCTCTAAGCTATACCCCAGCTCTATTTTTATTTATTTTTAAACAGGATCACACTAAGTTGCAGAGAACCTCACTAAGTAGCTGAGACTGGCTGTGAACCTGGGATTCTCCTGTCTCAGCCTCCTGAGTACTGGGGTTGCAGGCTTGCACCACCACTCCTGGCATTTATTTATTTATTTATTTATTTATTTATTTATTTATTCATTCATTCATTCATTCATTCATTCATTCATTCCTGGGATTGAACACAAGGGGCATTCTGACTCTGAGCTGCACCCCCAGCCTTATTTTATTTATTTTGAAACGGTCTCACTAAGCTGCAGAGGGCCTCACTAAATTGCTGTGGCTGGCACAAACCTGTACTCAGTCTCTCAAGTACTAGGATTACAGGTGTCTACCAACATGCGTGGCCTTATTTTTGTTTGTTTTGGGCAGAGCTGGGAATTGAACCAGGGGCATCCTATCTCCAACCTACCCCCCAGCCCTATTTTTTATCCTTTATTTCAAAATAGGATCTCACTAAATTGTGAAAGACCTCACTAAGTAGCTGAGGCTGAGACAGGAGGATCACAGGTTTGCAGCCAGCCTCAGCTAC